>JACEHZ010000626.1:0-134043 GCA_017893485.1 Hemerocallis citrina | reverse complement strand
ATTGATGACTTTTCATTGGAATTATATGTGTAAGAACATGACCCTGAGTTGCTGCCTGAACAGTGTACTCATAAAGAATTGACTGATAGGCCGAGCAACTGTTATTATAATGTATCGTATGAATAGGCGTTGGAACCGGCAAGGAGTCTACTTTCTAAAACTTCTAAAGGAACCGAATTTGTTTTCCTATAGCACCGGAAAAGTGATTTTTAGTACTGTAGTGTATTGTTGTCCAAAATTGTGTCTTTATGTTCTTAAATATAAACACATTTATTTTTTGCATTTAATGAATAGTACTATATAACATGCATTGCATAGCTCTTAATACTGCCTTGGTTTTTTTTTTACACACGTTTCCTTTGGTTGCATATTCATGATTAATCATAGTAAAATAATAATAAGTCGGGTTAATAAGGGTACGACTTAGTAGTGCACAATATAGAAGAGTGTACTCGGAAGGGGCCCGTGTTTCCCGTAATAGTGACTCATGTTTACATGTTTAAATATTTTTCGTTTACAAGTTTATATGTTATCCATTTACAAGTTTATATGAATGTGTCACACCTCTAGAATCTGCAGGGGCCACCTCTAGAATCCATTACTTATATATATGATTTCATGTTTACATGTTTCAGTTTACTATCATTGCAAGACTCGGGTACATAATCCTGTAGAATTCACCACTATAGTCTAAACGTTCACTTGATTGTATGGACCCGAACTTGTGGGATGGAACACATAATTGCGTGCAATATATATGATTGATAAAAGATTGATAGACTTAAGATTAACACAGAGCACGTGCATATTTCCTATTTACAAGTTTACATGTTTCCCGTTTACACTTTTGTATATTTCTAGTTACATAACATGTTTCCAGATTTCATGATTCCTAAATTAAAATTCTTTTTGTTGACATGTTTCCCATTTTCAGGATTCCTTGTTCCCGGTTGATTATACTTTGAGACTTGGTTGAGTTGTCACTTGCACCCTACACGATCATGTTGTTCCATAATTGAATTGTCAATTCCTATTTCTTTCCATATTATACCTTACTTCTTGTTACTATTTTGTTTGTTACTATTTGTCGTTCATAGCTTGCCCTAACAAACACCCCCCCCCCCCCCCCCCCAAACTCTAAATGTTCAGATTGAAGGTACCGAGGAGGAACCAACAGAAGGATTTGGCGACCATCTTACAGAGATGGAGTCGGATCAAGCGTGGAATAGTTTATGTTGTTTCATGTTTTTTCCTGCTGTTATTATTATGGTTCTGTACATTGTGTATCCGGGCATTCGACCTGAATTTTATAATTCCAGATGATGGTTATTGTATGAGGATTATTCATGCTATATCTTGTTCATGTGATTATTTTATCGTCTGCATTGATGTGTTTTTATATTGTTAAGTTAATTGTACAGCTTATGAATGATGTATATCATTCGCTTGGCCTTTGTATTATGGTCGTACTTCCATATTTTGAGAAGCTGAGTGTTACAATTTTGATAAGGTTGGTTATTCTCTTCTTCATAAAGAGATAGAAGTAATTGTGGACATAGAGTTAGGACACTTCTATTGTAAAGAGATATAATTTTTAAACAATCTTTTATAGATAATTATGAGTTTAAAATGATATTTAGATAATCATGAACTTCTTCATACTCGACCGCTATGGCAACTCAGTTTGACACACATGTTTTGGGTTGTTGGGCTTAAAAGAGGCCAAACACTCATTTGTAGACCTGTTTCTGGTGATTTACTATTTGACCCCTGAGAGCTTTCAGATTCGTTCCTGGTTTAAACAGTCCCAATTTACTTCTACTTTTACCCATATCACAAGCCCCCCACTCTCGAAGATTGAGTTTCACAGCCTTTAAGGAGAAGTTCGTCTGTTTTTAATGGTTTTCCGAACTTATCGGAGTTTTCGAGGATGTTTGAATCTTTGCTCGGGGTATAACGGTGTTATTCTGAGTTTTTAAAATACACAGAATTATTTTTACATTTTTCTGGATTATTTATTCAATTTCCCCATTTTTATAATTAACTTTTGATTTTTTATATAATGCCCCGATTTTTCATTTAATGAAAAATTATTTATTTTGCACGTAGTGTGCACGTGCAATATTTTGATAATTAAATTCATTGTGATGAGTATAGATATTTAAATATGTGCTTTTTAATTATTTTTATACAAAGCCTTCTTTCAATTCGACAAAAAGCCTTTTTCTTAAAGCCCAAAATTTAATTCATTTATTTTATTTTAAAATTATTATTTTGGCCCATAAACTAAAGCCCATGAGTTAATTTATTTTTAAATACAACTTGTAATGTAGAATACATTTTAAAGGTTATTTTTATATAAAATGTAATGTACAAAATTTTGGGGACCAAATTGCATGCACGTGCATTGCATGTATACGTGCAATGTGCACCATCCTAGGTAGGCCGGATTGCATCTTTTGGAGGGAAATAAAATTTTTGAGTGGAGTCATGGGGTGATGGTTATTTGATCATGGGTAGTTAGTGTAACTCCTCCTTAAATCTAAGCCGTTTGTTCCTAATTCCTACTTCAATCCTAGCCATCCATTCTCCTATTTTTTTAGTATAAATACCCCACCCCCCACCCCCCACCCCCCCCCCCCCCCCCCCCCCACCCCCTTTGGCTAGTATTCTTGTGAAAATTAATTCTTCCAAACCTATAGTTAAAATACAAGTATCTAGTAGTTAGTAAGAGAGTAAAAGATTGAGAGATTGTGTGGGATTTTTGCTTGCATCAAGAAGGGGAGAGCCCGGCTATCAAGGGAAGGTGCTCTCGGTTTGGCTTTGTGGAGTGCTCGGGTTGGCTTGTGCGCGTCGACGAGGAGGGGAATCGCTCTCGTTGCAAGGACATTCGTTTAGGAGGTTGCTAATTGCACTTTTCTTCAATAAGGTGGGTAAATTTTCCATGTTTCTAAGTAGGAATGCATGCTAGATTAAATTGAATGAATGAAGCATGAAAAAGATTAATAAGAGTACACATTTAATTGGAAAATGACTTATTGATTGATTGATATATGGATGTGCAATTGTATGTAGTTCTATTAGTAAAGGCAAAATTGTGTGTGAATTGATTATAGCCATAAATTATTGAAGAAAGTTTCATTATCTACATCACAAATTATGTACACAAAAGTTAGTAGATTAGCAATGCTACTTTATGTGTTAAATGAATCTTTGTGTTTTATTGAAATGAGTTAAAATATAGATTTGTATGTTTGGTAAACGATTAAAAACAGAAATTAATATGAAGAATTTCTAGTAGAGAGATTTGAGATGTTAATTGTTAAGAAATGTCGAAAAGAAGAAATGTGGCAGTTATAATGTAGAATTCGAATTTAATTGTATGAAAAATATGTTTTTATGGTTAAAAAAATTATTTTTACATACTGGTGTGTAAATTATGTGAGGAAGAACCAATCTGGAATTTTACAGTAATTTGTATAAAGGCAAAATGAAAAGAGGACTAGTTGAACATTGAAACGTTTTGATAACAGAAAGGATTGATTTAAGTAAACTTAGAGTTTTACCATTGACAACCCGAGCGCATAGCTCAAGTGGTTGGGACGGCTCTGTTTGCTACAGTGGGTGTTCGGAGCCCCAGGTCACTGGTTCGAATCCCTGTGGCACCATACTTTTGTTTCTTTTTTTCAAAAATTATAAAAATAGCAGCCGAGAGCATATAACGCTCTCAGCCCTCCTTATAACGCATGTAGCATCCGGCCTAGTGGCCTGTGCCTTGGGCGGTTTTCCCTGTGGTCCTGGGTTCGAATCTTGGTTTCGGCAGTTTGGAAAAAATATTTTTTTGAGTGTTTGGATGATTGAAAAATTATGGAAAAAATATGATTATTCTTCTAAAAATATATGGGACTTATGAAAAATAATTTGGGAATTATTTACATAGAATAAAATATGATTTGAGAATAAATGTGTAAATAGAACTATGGTTCTACATCTATATATTGGTGAAAATTATATCTTGCAAAAAGAACTTGAAATGAAGGTTTAGAAAATTAATATAGCAAAGAAAGAAATTATATTGTGTGATGGATGTGAATTATTCTCATTGGAGAATAGGGTGAAAAATATGAAATGTGAATATTCATTTAGTGATGTGATTTCAATGTGAAATTGATATTTGATGAAAAATAAAATTTCATGTGTGATTATGGACTATTGAATAATTTAGAGATCATGCTATTGAAAAAAAAAAATCTGTTATGATTATGAAAATGAATTTATGAGTTGGAAATGCTCAAATTGGAAATTGTGAATTGGAATTGAAACAAAAGAGTAGCTAAGTCTCCCCCGGCATTTGGAAAGAAATGAAATGAAATTTGAAAAGAAAGACCAAGGTTGGTCATGTTGAATAAATGAATAAGTCCGGTTTAGTGGAGAGGCTAACTCTAGAGCTTTGATTTTGTTCATGATTCTAATATAAACTAAGGAATAGTGCATAGTGAATACGTGATGAAAGTAAGAGAAAAACACAAGTATGAGAGTTAGAGTTTACGGTGCGGGTGTGTGAGCCACAGAATGCATGCTTGATGAGTCAAGACATGGCGTGGGCACAACTCAGTAATGATCGGACTTTAGCAACGCTTGTGGGATATTCGGTGACTGCAAGAGGATCGTGTTCAGGGAGGAGGCTGAATTGTCACAGAATGCATGCTTGATGAGTCAAGACATGGCATGGAATTCTCCTCCAGGGTCCGGTGCACGTGCTTGTACTCATAGATCATCTAGGATACTCACCGTAGTTACAGTTGTAGATTAAGTCATGGCGAGGGATTGAACCCTACAAAGATGAAGAACGACTAAGAGGCTTGCCCTCGGACCTATGTAGTATGGGATGCATAGAATCCGAACAAGTGTGCATTAGTGTCATGTAACATAAATAGCTGCATTAAGGACTAAGTGCACAATCACAACACGACATCAATAGGGTAGTCCCTTTAGTTTGATATGTGACAAGTTTGTGTTTGTTAAATATGAAAAATAAGTTATACTATTTCCGGCATAGAGAGGATGGCCATGTATAATGTTCGTCGGTTAAATAAACTGACGTACCCACAGTTTTATATGCAGGTAAGTGACATGATAAAGGTTAAAGAGGAACAGATGCTTAAAGATTATTCAATGTTGTTGTATGTTTATTTAATTGTTGTAAATTTTACTTCCGCTGTGCAATGTAAAGTGTAAATTTTTATGTAAACTCTGATGTAAAGTGATAAGTTCAAATTTCCTTGTAAAATTGTACTAAATGAAGTAGAAAGATCCTGTAGAACTCTCGAATTCAGTTGTATTTGGGATTCGGGGCGTTACAGAGTGGTATCAGAGCCACGCTTCACACTTGTACAAATTTATAAGGAACGACACCCTAGAAGTGGATATTAGAGTGTGTGTTTAAGTCTAGAGATTTAAATGTAAGTGACTTACATTTGTGTTGCTCTATGACTTATGCTTCTTCCTCTCTATTTCTAAGATGGCTGATCACTTCGACCCTGCTGGAGACGACGACTGGCATATCATCGAGGAAGAGTACCATCCTAGACAAGCAGATTCCGAGGAAGAGTACTATCCAGGGCAAGCAGATTCTGACGGAGAAGAATGGCCTGAATCCCGAGAGATCACCCCACCTCCGGATTCATTTGATGACTCTTCTGACGAAGAAGAAGAACCAGTTCCAAATAGTCTTGTGATATCTCTTCAGAGGCAGGTAGAAACACTGCGAGAGAGAGTCGGATTATTGGAGGCTCAATTGGCAAAGCGTAAGGACGACTTTTCTGTTCTCAGTCATCGGATATGGGAACTCGAGAAGAGGAAGAATCTGACCAATGTGCTGAAGGATGAAGTTGATGAACTACGGGGAGAACTTCGAGAAGCGAAGAGGAACCGTAGGAGTTAGACTGTTGTAGCTTCTACTGTTTTCATTCTGATGTCAAGAAATATTTTCGATTCGAATGTATAAAGTTTGGAATTCAATGAAATGGAAATATTGACTTGAAAATTCATGTCTTATACTTCGAATTTGATGGACCTTTTACATCAGAATATGGAATGAAAGCTGTTGTGTTGTTCGATACTGGATCCTCTCATACTTTTGTGTCTCCTAAATTTGCTAAAGTTTTGGGAGTTGAACCGAAGATTTTTCCAGGTAAGATCTTAGCAGTAGCTACTCCATCAGGGAAAACTCTAACCACTGATCGGTATTATGCGGGTTGCGAGATTGTGATCGGGGACAGAATCTTTGGGATTGATCTAATCAACCTGACTATCTTGGGAGTCAATTGGATGTCGGTGTACAATGCAAGCATCGAGTGTAAGACCAAGACGGTAACAGTGAAGGCTCCAGGAGGACCTGAAGTCACTTTCCAAGGGAAGACGAAATGTTCTAAGCTGGTGGCAGCTATCCGCAAGGAAGAGACTCCTATGGAAGTGCAAGGGATTCCTGTGGTTCGGGACTATCCGACTGTGTTCTTGGATGATTTTCCTGGGTTACCCCCACATCGTGATGTAGAGTTCAGCATCACTGTTCAACCAGGAAGTGCACCCATTTCTAAGGCACCGTATAGGATGACTCCAGTGGAACAGGATGAGGTGAAACGGCAGATTGAGGAACTGTTGGAGAAAGGCTTTATTCAACCTAGTGCGTCACCTTGGGGAGCACCAGTGCTTTTGGTAAAGAAGAAGGATGGATCGATGAGAATGTGTATCGATTACCGAGAGCTGAATAAGGTCACTGTTCAGAATAAGTATCCTATTCCCCGAATTGATGACTTGTTCGATCGTCTACAAGAAGCAGCTGTTTTCTCCAAAATAGATTTTCGATCAGGATATCACCAAGTTCGAGTGAAAGCTGAAGATGTGCATAAAACTGCATTTAGAACTCGACATGGGCATTACGAATTCTTAGTTATGCCATTTGGAGTGACGAATGCACCCGCAATCTTCATGGATTTGATGAACAGAGTTCTGAGGCCGTTCATTGATTCTTTCGTCGTGATGTTTATCGACGATATTCTCGTGTACTCCAAGTCAGAGGAGGAGCACACCAAGCATCTGGCAACAGTTTAGAAGAAGCTGGAAAAGCAGGAGTTGTATGTCAAGTTATCCAAGTGTGATTTCTAGAAATCTAAAGTGGCATTCCGAGGTCACATACTTTCTAAGGAGGGAGTGGCAACTGACCCTCAGAAGATAGAGGCAGTGAGAGATTGGGCTAGGCCTACGACAGTAAAGAAAGTCAGAAGTTTTCTTGGAATGACTGGATACTTCAGGAGATTCATTCAAGGTTATGCTCAGATAGCCGTGCCGCTTACTGGTCTGACCAAGAAGAATGTGAACTTCAAGTGGACTGAGCAATGTGAGGCAAGCTTTCGGGAGTTGAAAGAGAAGCTGACTACTGCACCTATTTTGGCTCTGCCTAGAGCAGGTGTTGAGTATGATGTTTATAGCGATGCTTCACATCGTGGACTTGGTTGTGTCTTAATGCAAGAGGGAAGAGTAATCGCTTATGGGTCTAGGCAACTACGACCGCATGAGAAGAATTACCCGACTTATGATCTGGAGTTGGCTACGATTATCTTTGCCCTGAAGCAATGGAGGCACTACGTGTACGGTGAGAAATTGAACATGTACACGGACCATAAGAGTTTGAAGTACATATATCAGCAGAAGGATCTGAATTTGAGGCAGCGAAGATGGTTGGAAGTGCTTGAGGACATGCGACCTGAGATCAAGTATCATCCTGGGAAAGCTAATGTTGTTGCTGATGCACTTAGTCGCAAGAGCAGTTTATCCAGTTTGATTACAACTCAGAAGCATCTGATTGAGGAATTGGACCGAGCCGGTATTGAAGTTGTCTTGCAAGGATTGGAAGCATCTTTGGCTCAGTTGAGGCTTCAGCCTACTTTGAATGCAAGGATTATTGCAAGTCAGGAGGTTGATGCTGATATTTTGGAGATGAAGGAGCAGGTTGGTGTTGGCAGGTTGCCCAGATTTCAAATCAAGGACGGAGTGCTGTGGTTTGGAGAGAGGCTGTGCGTTCCAAATCAGGCGGACCTGAAAGAGAGTATTCTTCAGGAGGCGCATGCTACTCTTTTGTCGGTACATCCTGGGAGTACTAAGATGTACAGAGACATCAAACAGCATTTCTGGTGGTCAGGTTTGAAGCGGGTGGCTGAATTTGTGGCGAAGTGTGAGGTTTGTCAGCAAGTCAAAGCCGAAAATCAGAGACCCGGAGGTCTATTACAGCCGTTACCTATTCCGGAATGGAAGTGGGATAACATCAGTATGGATTTCATTACGGGATTGCCTAAGAGTCCTAAAGGCAATGATGCGATTTGGGTTATAGTCGATCGACTAACCAAGTCCGCTCACTTTCTGGCAATGAAACTCACTGCTTCGATGGACAAGATAGCTAAGTTGTATGTTGGCGAGATCGTCCGGCTTCATGGTGTTCCGTCAACTATTGTGTCTGATCGAGATGCGCAGTTTACTTCGCATTTCTGGAGGAGTCTTCAGACAGCTTTGGGTACCAAGATGGATTTCAGCACTGCTTTTCATCTGCAAACCGATGGGCAGGCCGAGAGAGTCAACCGTATTCTTGAGGATATGCTTTGGTGTTGTGTACTAGACTTTGGAGGCAGTTGGGAAAGGCATTTACCTTTGGTAGAGTTTGCCTACAACAACAGTTTTCAGACTAGCATTGGGATGGCGCCGTACGAAGCTTTGTATGGCAGGAAGTGCAGAACACCTGTTTGTTGGTTTGAAGTTGGGAAACGTCAGTTGTTTGGTCCTGAGCTTGTGCAGCAAACCTCTGAGAAGATTGTTCTGATCAGAAAAAGGGTGGTAGAAGCTTAGAGCAGGCAGAAAAGCTATGCAGACAACCGGAGAAGGAACCTTGAATTTGAGGTCGGTAACTTCGTCTTTCTGAAAGTATCGCCCAGTAAAGGTGTGGTTCGATTTGGCAAAGACGGGAAGTTAGCTCCGAGGTTTATAGGCCCGTACAAGATATTGAAAAGGATCGGGAAAACTGCTTACCGGCTTGAATTACCGGAAGAGTTATCTCAGGTGCACAATGTCTTTCATGTGTCTATGCTGAGAGGTTACATTCCAGATCCGAGTCATCATTTGCCTGAAGTGCCGGAAGGTTTGCAGTTGGATCTGAATTACATCGAGTCTCCTGTCGAGATTGTTGATCGTCGAGAGAAAGTCTTGAGGAATAAGACGATACGGATGGTCAAGATAGTCTGGAGGAACCATTTGGTTGAAGAGGCTACTTGGGATGAGTCAAGACATGGCGTGGAATTCCCCTCTAGGGTCCGGTGCACGTGCTTGTACTCATAGATCATCTAGGATACTCACCGTAGTTACAGTTGTAGATTAAGTCATGGCGAGGGATTGAACCCTACAAAGATGAAGAACGACTAAGAGGCTTGCCCTCGGACCTATGTAGTATGGGATGCATAGAATCCGAACAAGTGTGCATTAGTGTCATGTAACATAAATAGCTGCATTAAGGACTAAGTGCACAATCACAACACGACATCAATAGGGTAGTCCCTTTAGTTTGATATGTGACAAGTTTGTGTTTGTTAAATATGAAAAATAAGTTATACTATTTCCGGCATAGAGAGGATGGCCGTGTATAATGTTCGTCGGTTGAATAAACTGACGTACCCACAGTTTTATATGCAGGTAAGTGACATGATAAAGGTTAAAGAGGAACAGATGCTTAAAGATTATTCAATGTTGTTGTACATTTATTTAATTGTTGTAAATTTTATTTCCGCTGTGCAATGTAAAGTGTAAAGCTTTATGTAAACTCTGATGTAAAGTGAAAAGTTTAAATTTCCTTATAAAATTGTACTAAATGAAGTGGAAAGATCCTGTAGAACTCTCAAATTTAGTTGTATTTGGGATTCGGGGCGTTACATTTTAATTAGCTATTCTAAATTCATAATTACTTTATCGGAATATTTTAAATTTTCTAAATCCATAATTATTTTTTAGAATTGTTGATTAATTAATTTGAAGTTTAACTATTTTTCAAAATTTTAACATTAAATCTGAATTATAATTTTAAAAAAAGAAGAAATTAACTCATACATGCTAACGTGGCATAACGTGGGCAGTCGATCATGGCGGGCTCGAGTGTTGAGGAGATGGGGCGGTCAAGATCACGGACTAGGCTACCCGGTGGTACCCATACCCAGCTTCACACGAGGTACAATCTTGAGCAGATCTACTTTTTTATCACTTTACCAGGAACCACTGTAAGTGACACCGGATATGGGAGGCAGTGGGCGCCACGTGGTCGTTGACCGCTCAACGGGAACTTTTTTCCTTCTTTTTTTCTTTTTCTTCACCTAAGCACGTGCGGTGCATGTGTTTTTGTTTTGCTGGGAAACATTATTGCATTGGGTATGGGGTTGCAAAGGCTTGAACCCATGACCTTAGGGTTAGGAGTTGAGTACCCCAACCACGAGGCTATATCCTTGGCGTGTAGGAGCTTCTCCGCACAATCTATTTACCTTTGTGTGCTTTTTGAAGAGGTATGCATGCAGTTGTAGTATAATGAACTTTTCTAGTGCTACAGAGGTCTGTTTGGAGCGTATGACTTCTCGTCTCGAAGGTCACTCGAAGACCTACAAGGTTAGCTCAGAAGTCAGTTGAAGAACTATCCATCTTTACGGTCAAAACATGCCCACAATATCTTTGCCTCCAGGAAGTTGAGAAGAGCTCCCGCGTCGGAGATTTACGAAGAGGAGTTTCGCTCCAGGGAAGCTACGAAGAGGAGCTTCATTCCTGATGGTTTAAGAAAAGGAGCTTCGCCATGGAGGAACTATAAAGAAGAGGTTCGCAAAGACTTAGGAATAGCCGTTCGGGGGGCAGTTTTAGGGAACATCTCTGGGGATGAGTTGAGCTCTGAACTCGCTTGTGGAAGAAAAAAGCCGCTCGGGAGGTGAACGGGAGAAGATTGTCAGGCTCTAGGGAAAGCCTTTTGGGAGGCGAGTTTAGAGAGCAGCTCTAGGGACGAGTTGAGCTCCAAAAATTGCTATAGAAGAAGCAGGCCACTCGAGAGGCAAGTGAGACACTGGACATCATCAGTAACTAGGAAGAGCCATTCAATGGCGAGTTTTGGGAGTACCGCTAGACGAGTTGGGCTCCGAACTCGTTGTTGGTGAAGGTGACCGCTTGGGAAGCGGACTGTAAGGAAGTGTCGTTCGGGAGGCAAGTTTAGGGAGCAACCCTAGGGATGAGTTGAGATCTGAACTCGTTGTGGAAGAAGGTCACTCGGGAGGCGAACGGAATACTGACTCATTGTATAGGGTGAATGAGTTGTTGAGAGGAGCTCGGATGATGAGCTTTTCCCCAAGGAGCGACAAAGATGAGCTTTGCCACCGAGGAGCTATGAAAAGGAGCTTAGCCTACGAAGGGGAGCTTAGCCCCTGAGGAGCTGTGAATGGGAGCTTTGCCACCAAGGAGCTATGAAGAGAAGCTTCACTCTCGATGGGCTAAGCACCTATGTTGATGGTTGACATAGATTTTCCAAGCATTTTTGTCTCAACTCTTACTCTCTTGGTGTTGTGGCTCGTTGCTATGAGTCCATAAGGTGGGAAAGCAGCTCTAGTGACGAGCTAGACTTCGGACTTAATGTTTTCTAGTTGACAAGTTGCAGGGATAGCCCTAACGGAGGCATTGGACTCAGAGCTTGCTATTTGAGAGTTAGCGAGTTGCGATAGAATATCTAGAGGGGAGGTGGACTCCAAACTTGCTGCTTGGAGTTGCCGAGCTTTAGAAGCGGCTCTAGAGGAGAGGTGGACTCCGAAGTTGCTGCTTGGAGTTGGCGAGCTTTGGGAGCAGCTCAAAAGAAGAGCTGGACTATGAGCCCATGGTGGAGAAAAGCATTGTCAGGCGCTAGGGAAGAGTTGGATCTTAAACTCATTGCTTCCTTATTCCAACGGGTTCGAGATATAGTTCTGAAGAGACTGAACTCGTAACTTGACTAGTTATAAACTTATTTTGAGCAAGTTGTGATTGTGGTAGGTTAGAAGAGGGGCTTTACACGTAATCGTTGTTTGAGGGAGGTAATGAATTGTAGGGGTAGCCTTGAGTGGCGGCTCGGACTCCAAACTTGACTTGCTTACAAGTTTGCTTGGAGTTGTTTTTTAGCCACAGTTAAGGACTTTGAACAGGTTGACTCCGGGGGCAGCGAGTTGTGTGAGCATATCAAATGGTGAGTCGAGCTTTAAATCTACTTTCATGCAGATTACTTGAGCGGCATACGAGCCATGGTTATGGACTCTTAACCCGTTGTCGAGATATCAGTAAGTTGTGGGAGCAGATTAGATGGCGAGTCAAGCTGCTTATCTAACTATGGGCAAGTAGATAGCGAGACTATGACTTCGAGCGTATGGACTCCAAACGATATATACCATCATTTTTCCCAGTCATATAAGTAGCTCTAAGGGGAGCCAGTCCCGTAACTCAGCTTATTGAGGGAGATTTTGGCAAGCGTTGCTGAGGGTTTAGTTCACAACCTTACTTGAGGGAGATCACACGTTTGCGAAGAGTCACCTTGGTGGTGAATCGAACACCAAACTTTACTTGCCCATAAGTTTGCTTGGAGTGAGTTTTAGCCATGATTATGGACTCCGAACAAGTTGGCTCCCGGGGTAACGCGTTATGGGAGCAGATCGAATGATGAGTCGTGCTCTAAACCTACTTATGTGCAGATTGCAAGAACAACATGCGAGCCATGGTTATGGATTCCGAACACGTTTTATGTGCAAGCTTATTTTGATAGAAGGCCACAAAGTGAGTCATATCTCTCACCTTGCTTACTTGGCAAGTAGATGGAGAGATTTCGGCTCAAGATAGTGGACTCCACATAAGCTATACCCTCGTTTATCTAAGTGAGATGAGTGGTTAAACTCTTGTCTTGGTGTCAAAGGAGTTTGTTCCAGAAGTCAATGAGTCTCCGGTGTAGTTAGGTGGGAGGAGCTTAGCACCTGACTCATTGTTTTAATTGGGAGAGTAGTACAAAAAATTTCAAAAGAAATGCTAAACTTTTTATTAAAAGGAGTAACTAATCGGTTGTTGTGGTTGCACGCCTTCATTATAAGTTCTAAACTATGTGGTTGTTTCAATTGCTAGCTTTCATTACATGTTGTGATCGTTATAAGTATTGGCCATTATTACATGTTTGAACTAAGGGGACCTAGAGGAGAGTATTAAGCACTCTCGCTGAACTTCATGAGGTGCTCAGTGTTCTGAGTTCTTGATATCTCCCCCCTGTCTTCAAGTTGGTAGGCACTTGGACGGACAACTTTTGGAGACTCTGTATGGTCCTTGTTCTCCATGATATGCTTGACAATTGGTGCTTTAAGTTGGGGGGAGTCTCTTACTCACACGCAAGTTCTTAGTGTCATCATGTTTCAAGCAAGGTGTCTCTTCGAGGTCGTCAACTGGCTTGGAGGCGTAGTGACTTTTCTCTGGGGGAAGCTCCACAACGTTGAGGGGCAGGACCGAGCCCCCCACCGTAGCGGTGTAACATGCTCGGGCTGCTACTTGGCTTCCTTTCACTTCCCCTACCCCGGAGAATGTTGGGAATTTTATCTTCATGTGAAAAGCTGAAGATACAACGTGGAGAGCTGTGAGGCCAGGACAGCCGAGGATGTCGTTGTAGGCGGCCTTCATGTTGACGACCACAAAGTCCATGGCCTCGATTCGAGAGGATAAAACCTTACCCACCATTACATATAGTGTGACTATTCCATCTATCTGAACGGAGACTCTGGAGAAGCCATGTAAAGTGTATTCTGGGGGGCTTGAGGCAGTGTCGAAATGTTAAGTTTTTCGAATGCATCTATGAACAGTATGTTTACTGAGCTATAGTTGCATAAGATGCTTTATAAGCTCTCGGTCTCCGGATTCCATGTGAGTCTTCGTCCAAGAACAAGCGCAATAGTGACGATGAAAAGGTCCCCAAAAAGTTCTGGAAGGATACCGCAGGTCAGCGTCGCCCCTCCACAGGACCACGCTTTGAGAATTTCACTCCACACAATCCAAACATATCTGTCGTCCTCATGGAGGTCGACAAGGAATGGCTACTAAGGCCTCCTCCCGAGATGAGCTCCTCAGCCAGAAGAAGGGATAAGAACAAGTGGTGCGCGTTTCACATAGACCATAGGCACACTACCGATAATTGAAAAGCTCTTAGAGAAGAACTTGAAAGCCTCATCGAACGAGGCTACTTCTCCAAATTCACCTGAAGGAACGACTTTAGGCCTCCTCCTACCCGGGGGGCTGACAAGCGCCTAGAGAAACTGTCTGAGTCCTAAGACTTGGAATCAAGAACAATTCTCCACTCCATCCACAGGGGACCAATGGGAGGGGAGTCTAACTACTCCCGTAAAGCCTTCATCAGGGAACTAAACTCGGTGCATAACATTCCCCTGCTAAAGGCCTAGGAGTCCCGTTGACTTTCTCAAACCAGGACCTTGAGGGTATCCGAACACCTCATTGCGACGCGCGAGTCATCAACCTAGATTTGGAAAATCATGAGGTGTGATGCATCCTGTTCGACAACAGAAGTTTAGTAAACATACTCTTCCTAGATACATTCAAAAAGTTTAAGCTCTTCCGAGATCGCCTCAAGCCTGCAAGATACATTGTACATGGCTTCTCCGGAGTCTCCGTTCAGATAGATGGAATGGTCACACTTGTAACTGCGGGTAAGGTCTCATCCTCTCGAACCGAGGCCATGGACTTTATGGTTGTCAACATGAAGGCCGCCTACAACACCATCCACTGCCGTTCTGACCTCGCAGCTTTCCACACTATACCTTCAGCTTTTCAAATGAAGATGAAATTCCCAACATCCTCCGGGGTAGGGAACGTGAAATGAAGCCAAGAAGCATCCCGAGCATGTTACACCGCTACAGTGGGGGCCTCAGTCCCGCCCCTCGATGTTGTGGAGCTTCCCCCAGAGAAAAGCCACTATGCCTCCAAGCCAGTTGACGACCTCGAAGAGTCCCCTTGCTTTAAACATGATGAGACTAAGAACTTGCATGTGAGTAAGAGACTCTCCCCCCAACTCAAAGCACCAAATGTCAAGCATGTCAGGGAGAACAACGACCGTACAAAGTCTCCAAAAGTTTTCCGACCAGGTGCCTACCAACTTGTATCAAGAACTTGGAACGCTGAGCACCTCATGAAGTTCAGTGAGAGTGCTTAATACTCCCTACCAAGTCCCTTTAGTTCAAACATGTAATAACGACCTATACTTATAAGGGTCACAACATGTAATAAACGCGTGCAACCAAAGCAGCCGACTGTTTTGTCCTTTTAATAAAAAAAAGTTCAGCTTTTTCTTTCAAAAATTCTTGTATTACTCTCACAATCAAAACAATGAGTTAGGTGTTCAACTCATCCTTCAAACTATGCCACCAACTCATCCAGTCCTACAATGAGTCAGACGCTTAGCTCCTCTAATCTAACTACACCAAAGATTCATTGGCTTCTGGATTAAACTCCCTCGATGCCAAGTCAAGAGTATAACCACTCATCTCACTTGGATAACAATAGTACTGTTCGTGAAGAGTCCACACTCTTCAGCCGAAATCTCTCCACCTACTTGCCAAGCAAGCATGGTGAGAGGTATGACTCACCTTGTGGCCTGCTCCCAAAATAAGCTAGCACTTAAAATGTGTTCGAAGTCCATAACCATGGCTCGCATGTTGCTCCAGCAATTTGCACATAAGTAGGTTCACAGCATGACTCAACATTCAATCTGCTCCCACAACGCGTTACCCCCGGAGCCAACTTGTTCGAAGTCCATAATCGCGGCTGAAACTCACTCTAAGCAAACTTATGGGCAAGTAAAGTTCGAACTCGATTCACCAACGAGGGGACTCTTCGCAAACTCGTTATCTCCCCAAAGTAAGGTTGCGAGCTAAACCCTGAGCAATGCTTCCCAAAAACTCCTTCAATAAGAAGGGTTATGGGACTGGCTCCCTCTAGAGCTACTCCCCTGACTGAGCAAAATGAGGGCATGTTAAGAGTCCATACCCTCAAAGTCGTAGTAACTCTATCTACTTGCACACAGTTAGATAGCAGCTTGACTCGCATGACAGTATGCTCACACAACTTGCTGGTACCTAGACAACGGGTTCGGAGTCCATAACCATGGCTCGAATGCCGCTTAAGTAAGTTGCATGAAAGTAGATTCAAAGCTTTAGTCGCCATTCGATCTGCTTCCATAACTCGCTATCCCCGGAGTCAACTCGTTCGAAGTCCTCAACCATGGGTAAAAAACCACTCCAAGCAAACTTGTAAGCATGTCAAGTTTGGAGTCCGAGCCGCCACTCGAGACGACCCTTACAACTTATTACCTCACTCAAACAATGATTACGAGTCTAGCCCTCTTCTAAGCTACTACTTCCACAACTTGCTCAAAATAAGTTTCCTTAACAAGTCCAGTTGCGGGTCCAGCCTCTCTAAAGCAATTCCTTCAACCCTTTGAAATAAGGAAGTAACGAGTTTAGAATCCAACTCTTCCCTAGAGCCTGACAATGCTTTTCTCCACCGCGGGCTCAAAGTCCAACTCTTCTTTAGATATGCTTCCAAAGCTCGTCAACTCCAAGCAGCAAGTTTGGAATTCACCTCTCTTCTAGAGCCGCTACCAAAGCTCGCCAACGCCAAGCAGCAAGTTCGGAGTCCACCTCCCCGCTAGAGCTTCTCCTGCAACTCGCTAACTTTCAAAGAGCAAGCTCAGAGTCCAACGCCTCCGCTAGGCTACCTCTACAACTTGCCAACTAGAAAACACTAAGTTTGAAGTCTAGCTCATCACTAGAGCCGCTTTCTCAACTTCTGGACTCGTAGCAACGAGCCGCAACACCAGTAGAGTAAGACTCGAGACAAAAACGCATGGAAAATCCATATCAACCATCCAGCATAGGCTCTTAGCCCATCGAGAGTAAAGCTTCTCCTCATAGCTCCTTGGTGGAAAAGCTCCTCTTCACAGCTCCTCAGGGGCCAAGCTTCCCTTCATAGGCAAAGCTCATCTTCATAGCTACTCGGTAGCAAAGCTCATCTTTGTCGCTCCTCGGGTCAAAGCTCGTCATCCAAGCTCCTCTCAATAACTCATTTACCTTATACGATGAGTCTAGTACTCCGCCCGCCTCCCGAGTGGCATTCTTCTTTCATAACGAGTTTGGAGCTCAACTCATCCCTAGGTCAACTCCTTAAAGTCGCCTCCCGAACAGTTCTTCCCTAGAGTCTAGTGATACCCTTCATCCTGCTCGCTTCCTGAGCAGTCATCTTCACCAACAACGTGTATGGAGCCCAACTCGTCTAGCGATACTCCCCAAACTCACCTATCGAACGACACTTTCTTATAGCCCGATGATGCCTTCCATCCCGCTCGCCTCCCGAGCGGCCTACTTCTTCTATAGTGACTTTTGGAGCTCAACTCAACCCTAGAGCTGCTCCCTAAACTCGCCTCCCAAACAGCTCTCCCTAGAGCCTAGAAATCTTCTCCAGCTCGCCTACCGAGCGAACTTCTTCTTCCACAGAGGAGTTCAGAGCTAAACTCATCCCTAGAGTTGCTCCCTAAACTCATCTCCCAAATGGCTCTTCCCAAGAGTCTTGCGAAGCACTTCTTCATAGCTCTCCCGTGGCGAAACTCCTCTTCTTAGCCCACCAGGAGCGAAGCTCCTCTTCGTAGCTCACCGAGGGCGAAACTTCTCTTCATAGATCCCCGATGCCAAATTCCTTCTCAACTTCCCGGAGGCAAAGATATTGTTGGCCTATTTTGACCCTAAAGACAGATGATTCCTCAACCGACTTCTGAACATAGCTTGTAGGTCTTCGAGTCACCTTCGAGAAGAGGGGTTATACCCTCCAATCATACCTCTGTAGCACCTGAAATGTTCATTCTACAGCCGCATGCGAGATCTCTCCGAAAAGAACTCCAAAATAAATAGATTATGAGGAGAAGCTTCTAGATGATAAGGATTTAGCCAAGTTGTTGGGGCAATCAACTCCCAACTCTAAGGTCATAGGTTCAATCCCTGGTAACCCCATACCGTGCAATACTGTTTTGGTAAAAAAAAATAAGGGAGAAGAAGTTTAACAAAACAAAAAATTGACCCTGACCGAGTCAACATTGACCGGTCAACAGCCACGTGGCGCCTCCATAGTCGTGGCCTCATTGCCTCCTATACCCGGTGTCACACTAGGTAACATGGGATCCGAATAGCATGAAGGAAATGACGCACGTGGACCGTTGGATCACCCTGATTTTTGTGCTCCTCTTGATCAACGGCTCAAATCTCCTCAAGATTATACCCGGAGCTTCACATCGAGTATGGGTGCCACCGGGTGGCCTAGCATGTGATCCCGACCGCCTGATCCCCTTAACGCTCGAGCCCGACATGGTTGACGGCGTACGTTGCGCCACGTCAGCATGTATGAGTTAATTTCTTTTTTTATTATTATAAAATTTAAAATTTAAAAATTCCAAAAAATAATTAAAATTCAAATTAATTAATTAAAAAAATCTTTAAATAATTATTAATTCAGAAAAGTATTAAAATAATCCAAAAAAGTAACTATAAATTTAAAATAACTGATTAAAAATTCAAAATTTAATTATAAAAATTCGGAAATTGATTTTAAAAATTGAAAAAAGATTAAAAAGTGGAAGGAAAAAAAATCAAAAAAAAATCTGGAAAATACACAAAAAGTCTAGAAAATTATAAAAAAATTTGGGTATTTTAGAAACTCAGAATAATAACGTTACACCCCGAGCAAGATTCAAACATCCTCGAAAACCCCGATAAGTTCTGTAAATTATTAAAAACGGGGGAATTACTCTTCAAAGGCTATGAAACTCAATCTTCGGGAGTATGGGGATTTTGATATGGGTAAAATAGAACCAAACCAGGACCGTTCAAATCGGGAACGAATCTTAAACCAATCAGGGGGAAAATGATAAATCTCACCATAAACGGATCTGTAAAAGGGAGTTGGGCATTTTTTAAGTACAGCACCCTAAAGCGGATTTGTCATACTTGGTTGCCATAGCACCCCAGTATGAAGGAGTTCATGATTATCTAAAATAACATTTTAAACTCATAATTATCAATAAGAGATTGTTCTAAAACCATCTCTCTTTAAAAGAGAAGTGTCCTAACTCTATCTCCACAACCACTTTTATCTCTTTGTGAAGAAGAAAGTCAACTAACCTTATCTCTTTATCAGGAGAAGGAAAACCGACACTATCTCTTCATGAAGAAGAGAATAACTAACCTTATCGAGATAAATCAATATCTTGAAACTGTTGTTTTTTATATTGATTTATATCTAATTCCCAGTGTTTTGATAAGGTTGGTTATTGTCTTCTTCATGAAGAGATAAAAGTAGTTGTGGAGATTAGCATTAGTATCGAGTCGGGTCGGGTCGGGTCCTTCACTACCCGGACCCGGACCCGGACCCGGACCCGGACCCAATCCCCTACGGGTCCAAAAGTTGGACCCAGACCCAGACCCGTGAGGACCGGGTCCGTTTCCGGATCTGGGTCCTATTAAAATATTTCTACCCGTTCGAGTAGGGCGGGAGTGTGAGTGGCGAGCGGAGGCGGCGAGTGGAGGATTTAGAATAGAGGAGAGAAGTAAAAGGTATGACTTTTGGGTTTAGAAGAGGAAGATTCAGAATTGAGGAGGAAGGAGGGAAGGGATGATGATAGAATAGTTATTCTTATGTTGATGTTTTGGGTTCTTTTTAATGGGTCCGGGTCGGGTCTCTTTTGAGCGGACCCGGGCCTGAATTCGAAAGTACAACAGGTCCTATTTTAAGACCCGGACTCGGATAGGCCGGGTCGGTTCCGGTCCAATACCAGGTCCGGGTCTGGTCCAGGTCGGATCCGGGTTTCGGGTATTTATACCAATGCTAGTAGAGATAGAGTTAGGACTCATCTCTTGTAAAGCGATATGGTTTTTAATCTGTCTTTTATGAATAATTATGAGTTTAAAATTATATTTTAGATAATCATGAACTCCTTCATACTGGGCCGCTATGGCAACCTAGTATGACAAATCTGTTTTGGGTTGCTGGGCTTAAAAGAGGCCCAACCCAATTTTACAAACCCATTTCTGGTAAAATTTAACGTTTTATCCTTAAAAGCTTTAAGATTTGTGCCCAATTTAAACGGTCTTGATTTGGTTCTATTTTTACACATATCATGGAACATCCTGGTAGAAGGTAATTTGCGATCTCTCTCTATATATGTTTGGTATCACTTTTTGAGAGCCCAATTGGAATCCTAACAACTTGTAGTCTTAAAATAAGTGTTTGTTTAATTTGAGTGAAAGTTTGTTTGGCCCACAATCTATCAAACTGGGGTCCCCATCCGTGCAATTTTTCCACATTTCTTACCACATTTCAAGAGGCGGATAAAGTTTTTTGCAAAAGTGTCTTCGGCTCCGTCCAGAAAAAATGTTGCAACAGAACTCTTTTTCTTTAGAACATTGTTGCTCAAATACAATACTAAATATTTCCAACAATACCAAACACATATTCCAACAACGTTTAGGAGGCAGTCTGTCTGGGGTCATGGCGCTAGACTAGCTTGGGAGGTAGTCTGTCTGGGGTTTGAGTGTCTAGAAAATCTGACTTCTATAGTCCAGGCTTGGGAGATAGGAAGGGGGAGCAGTATAAAGAAAGAGGATAGAGAGGCTTGGAATTTGTCGGTAGCGGCAACTATCTGGGGCTTGTGGTTAGATTGAAATAACTTCTATTTTCGTAATTGCAACCATAGATTTCCTGTTATTATGCATAAGATTTTCGATTACATTTATACCTGGGCAGGTCATGCGGGAAACAGGAAGAAGCTTTGCAAGGAAGGTTAGGAGGAGGCATCCATGAGGCGACCATGAGGGGATCCGAAGCAGCGTGGGATGACGACAGTATTTCATTTCTGTCTGTATCTTTATTGTATATTTGATGCATCAAACTTTTGGATGGTAGAAGTATTTTGATGTTATTTCTTATTATGTTGGTACTACTATGTTTCGTTAACTCATCATTAATGAAACAATGACGAGGTCATCTTTTTCTCAAAAAAAATAAAATAAAATAAAATAAATAAAATAAAATAAAAAAAGAGACAATGACCTATTGGCACCTGAAGTTACCACTAATACCCTAAACACACCTAAAGTTTTTCTAATACCCCAGAAGTACCCACAGTCTGATTATTTGGACCTGCAGCCCCATACCGTCTATCTCTCTGTTAAGTTAGTGGAATATTCTGGGTATATACCTCTTAATGGGTTTAGACCCATTAACATACCTATGAAATGATGAAAATGCCCTACCTTCTTTCTTCTTCACCCGACTTGTGAAGATTTCCCCCCCTTTCTAAACCCTAACCCATTTTCTCTTTGTCTATCTCAACCCACTGAACAAAATCCCCAGATGCTGAATATTTGTTGATCGCACCCAAACTCTCTTCTCTACCCACCATGTCTGCCACCAGTTTTTATTCTGAATCGTAGATGCAGAATGGATTGATGTGTCACTACGAAAAGCTAGGGAGAGTGCGGATTGTGGAGTGTGTGAGAGGTAAGAATAAAGGTAGGTTGTTCTACTCCTGTCCAAATTACAAAGGAAAAGATGAGCATGGTTGCAATTTTTTTAGGTGGGTATAAATTGACATTGATCGAGCTGATAAAGAGTTGGGGTTAGGGAAATTGAAGGCAATCTTGTTTGAGCAGAAGGAGATTCTGAATATAATGAAACAACAGAGGGATGTTAATTTCGCTGCGAAGCTTCTTCAGTTGGAGAGTAGTTTGAATCACTTGACATTGTTGTTTCGCAGTTGTTTAGTTCTATTTGTTGTATTTATTGTTTTTGTAAATGCGTTGTATTTCATGTACGGCAGATGCTGAATATGCGTAGTTTGATAATTGCATTCATATGATGGAATATCATGTAACGAATCGATGTATCTTTTTTGTATGGCAGTTTATTAGGGCTGAATGTATATTTTTGAATGAAAGAATCCATGTTTCTTGACTCAAATTAGTTAGATTGATTAAATGAATCTAATTTTTTTCGAAATGAGTGAATCTAATTTTTTTCGAAATGAGAAGAAAGAGTTTGTTGTTGTGCAATATTTGATACTAAGTTTGTGATTTGGTTGTGTACTTTGAAGCCTTTCAGAGTACTTACCCATTTTGAATGTTTAGAGAATGTTTTGAGAAAGCATTGGTTCAATCTGTCTGAGAATGAAATGAAATTTGTTTGAGAATCCATTCAAATGCATTGATATATGTTTGTTCACATATAGTTATGTTGTTTGTAGTGGGTATACATTTATGCAATATACATCAAATGTATGGTATCATGGTGTCAATATGCATCAAATTGGTACTATATGGTAGCATGGTGTTAACAGTTGAAATTAGTAGTGTCAAATGCACAGATATTATCAGATGTTCAATTACAATATGTTCACAGTAGCAGTTGAATTAGCAACTATGAACATATAGATAATGCATTGACAATGCATTCACATATAGTACTTTGCATTCAGAAGGTTTTGCAAATAGATGATAATTTCACAAAGTAAATTTTGAAACATATAACGTTGTGTGCAGACAGTTTTGCAACTCTACTCAGATTGCAAAACACATAAACAAGTACAGCCTCAGCAGTATTGCATGTTAAGAAAACCTGAAAATTTTAATCCGTAAACTGATACTGCACAAATTTTCTCAGCTATAATCACTGCATTAATTCTGAAAGCATAAACTTTTGTTCAAACAAACAACATACATCTTCTTGTTCATCATCCAAATACTCTCTCATCACTACCCCCTCTGCCCCTCTGAACACTCCCTCTGAGAGGTACCTTTCTACCCCTCCATCTATTTGAGCTTGTTGGTTGTTGCTGTTGTAATGCCCCGATTTTTTATTTAATGAAAAATTATTTATTTTGCACGTAGTGTGCACGTGCAATATTTTGATAATTAAATTCATTTGTGATGAGTATAGATATTTAAATATGTGTTTTTTAATTATTTTTATACAAAGCCTTCTTTCAATTAGACAAAAAGCCTTTTTCTTAAAGCCCAAAATTTAATTCATTTATTTTATTTTAAAATTATTATTTTGGCCCATAAACTAAAGCCCATGAGTTAATTTATTTTTAAATACAAGTTGTAATGTAGAATACATTTTAAAGGTTATTTTTATATAAAATGTAATGTACAAAATTTTGGGGACCAAATTGCATGCACGGGCATTGCACGTATACGTGCAATGTGCACCATCCTAGGTAGGCCGAATTGCATCTTTTGGAGGGAAATGAAATTTTTGAGTGGAGTCATGGGGTGATGGTTATTTGATCATGGGTAGTTAGTGTAACTCCTCCTTAAATCTAAGCCATTTGTTCCTAACTCCTACTTCAATCATAGCCATCCATTCTCCTATTTTTTTAGTATAAATACCCCCCCCCCCCCTTTGGCTAGTATTCTTGTGCAAATTAATTCTTCCAAACCTATAGTTAAAATACAAGTATCTAGTAGTTAGTAAGAGAGTAAAAGATTGAGAGATTGTGTGGAATTTTTGCTTGCATCAAGAAGGGGAGAGCCCGGCTATCAAGGGAAGGTGCTCTCGGTTTGGCTTTGTGGAGTACTCGGGCTGGCTTGTGCACGTCGACGAGGAGGGGAATCGCTCTCGTTGCAAGGACATTCGTTTAGGAGGTTGCTAATTGTACTTTTCTTCAATAAGGTGGGTAAATTTTCCATGTTTCTAATTAGGAATGCATGCTAGATTAAATTGAATGAATAAAGCATGAAAAAGATTAATAAGAGTACACATTTAATTGGAAAATGACTTATTGATTGATTGACATACGGATGTGCAATTGTATGTGGTTCTATTAGTAAAGGCAAAATTGTGTGTGAATCGATTATAGCCATAAATTATTGGAGAAGTTTCATTATCTACATCACAAATTATGTACACAAAAGTTAGTAGATTAACAATGCTACTTTATGTGTTAAATGAATCTTTGTGTTTTATTGAAATGAATGAATTAAAATATAGATTTGTATGTTTGGTAAACGATTAAAAACAAAAATTAATATGAAGAATTGCTAGTAAAGAGATTTGAGATGTTAATTGTTAAGAAATGTCGAAAGGAAGAAATGTGGTAGTTATAATGTAGAATTCTAATTAATTTTATGAAAAATATGTTTTTATTGTTAAAAAAAATTATTTTTACATACTGGTGTGTAAATTATGTGAGGAAGAATCAATCTGAAATTTTACAGTAATTTTTATAAAGGCAAAATGAAATGAGGACTAGTTGAACATCGAAACGTTTTGATAACAGAAAGGATTGATTTAAGTAAACTTAGAGTTGTACCATTGACAACCCGAGCGCATAGCTCACGTAACGCCCCCGGATCCCCGTTATCGGACATCCGTGACATCACCAAGATCATTGCCTTCAAATGCATCTCAACACAGTAAATAACGTGGAAATTTAAACATTTTTATTGCCATCAGAGTTGTTACATTAATAATTACAAATATCAAATTGTACTTGAACAAGGAATACAAATTACATACTTTATTACAACTGACTACAAGAATACGTAAACATTTCTTGTGAAGCCATTAGCTGTCTTTCAGATCGGCAATCCCTTGGTAACTGCCGAAACTCCATTGAGTGGTCTATCTGTCCCCTCTGGGACTTGCTCCTCGGCTTGAGCCTTCTGCTACGCGACCCTGATAATTCTGCATCCGCTCGAAGGGTAGACGTGCATACTGCCACTACTTGGATGCCCTGCTGATCTTGGGCTCTCCTATACTCGTGACCTGATATCCATGTACCTAAAAGGTGGGGTACGTCAGTAATTCTACTGACACAATGCTGATAAGGAAACAGCGATCCTCAGACAAATTCATCTTGAATGAAAAATTCAACGTGCATCCTGATTTTCTAGTGTTCGTGTATGTCATGACCTGAGTCTGATGCAACAATACAGAGTATAGAACAGATGCACTTAATCTAATGTTAGCAAGATTCTGGATGCACATGCATCCCATACTACATGTGACCCAGGTCAAGCCAAAGTACTTAGTCTAATGCAAGCGAGACTTTGGAAATGTATGCATCCCATACTACATACTTTCCAAATCAAGCCGTTGTCTCCATGTTTAGGGATTAGAACCCTCGCTATGCAATGCAGTCTAATTTGGTCTACTTCCTGTTCCTGATAGTATGACATGGTTGAGGAGGTGAAAATAAAATAAAAGAAATAATGCAGGGCGCTACCCCGAAGTCATCAATAATTACTGCGTCGAACCATCCTCGAAAGCTGTGACGAACTTACAGATATACCGCGGTATATCCATTGCGCAAGATCCTTTATGATCCGTTCGTGTCCACCAACATAGAACATGACGACTTCGGAGGTCCTAAAATACCCCCGATCCGCCAGGATATCAGCATCCCGTTCTTACCATGGTACTTCAAGAATCAACAGTGCAAGATACGCACCGCAGTGTGTATCCCTAATGATAGGAAGAGAACCAGTGTCACCACTTAGTGCTAACTCTCAGAACAAGTTGGATTATAGGGAATCACCCCTAACACCAATTCGGTCTTCAAGCGAAACAATAAAAGAAAAACTAATCAATGCAGTTCACTGAAAATATGTTACTCAATCATACTCGGTGTCAATCAATAAAGTCGAGTCTGACTGGTCTGTCAAGGTAGCAACCATCCCGGAATCACATCCACTGATTCCCCATAACTTCATAGGTCGGCGACCCAAAATAATCCCGGCCCGTGACCCTCAGCGAGTGGTCCAACGGCGCCCTGATAGTGTAATACAATTTAGTGAAGGTAAGCTCGTACATAATTATCCATTCTTGACTATTGACAGACTTAGGCATCGAGACACCCAATACAATCCAACAGAGCTATATCCCAACTCACTCATGTCCACCATGAGTACATGCACAGGAACTTACCTAAGTTCCGAATAATATGCTAAAAACCCATCTTTTAAATCTGATAGCTCACGATCACCATATTGCGGTAGGCAGAGGGTTCCTCATCAATTGTCCGATGGAACAATCGAGAAATACCAGTAGCTGTGATCCCAGCTACACTCATCGGAAACCAATACGCTCAGAATTTCCTAGAGGGTGAGGAGATCCGTTGCCATCCCCTAATCGATGATTCCCTCAATTTCCTTTTTTAAGGGACTCAAGTCCTCGGGTTAACTCAAAGCTTGAAGTCAGTCTAGACAATAGGTTGCTAAACTCATCATGTCCATAATATCCAGCACACAAGTCAGAATTGCTTGGTACCACCCATTCTGGAAAGGTAAGACCCTAGTCTACAACTCTTCAGTTGACTATTTCCTCAAATTCAATCGTCTTGTCATCCAATAACCCTTATATACTCTTAGTAGTACGTTCCTTTCCACACTTGCTGCATTGTCCGATATCATAAGAGTTCACTTAGTTATCGGAATTACTCGATTCCGGGTCTTATGGGAAGGTGGGATTGTCTACTTTAACTTCCTAATTAGACACGTCCTCAGATTCAATTCTTAAGGTTCTCAAACATACCAATTTCCATTGGGTGCATGACAAGGGAAAAGTTTATATCTCTAGTAAACATTTTCTCGAAAAGGCCAAATTTGTCCCACTTTGGAAAATCATGGCTTCCAACCTACAGCCTGGAATTTCAAAATCCCAGTTGGATTAGAAGGCTATGATTCCCTACTGCCAGTTTCTAGTTGGCCAGTCGCCCAAATTCTTAATAGATAAGTCTAGGAATATCTATCTCCACGAACTAGACAACTCTTACTAGGCTGAACGTACCCTACTTTAAAAATTCAATAGTAAATCATCCCTAAGTCCAACGATCATGAAATTTGAGATTCTCTATCTTCACATATACCATTTCATCGTGTCCAAAATTCGCATTCATATTCATTTCACACAACGATCTACGACTCCTCAAACATAGCTACATTTCAGCTGTTTATTTCCAGCAGGGTGTTTACTGCCACTAATTACCCTTGAACCTCATCAGACTTCTAAAAATTCCAAAATTTGAGATTCATCGAATAGACTCATATCCCAAGCTACTCCCAAAATTTCGTAGCAAAATGATAAACGTACACGAAGTTATGGCCTTTTGAACTTCAGCACAAAGCACAGTCAGCTTCAGCCGACACCTACAGACCAGTCGCATTCTACTATTTTTTCGGGGCATCAAACGACCTCGGAAAATTACGAAATTTAAGACTAAGGTTTTAGACACATACATGAGCGTCCACAAAAATTTTCAGCTCAAAATGCCCTGTCATTTCCGAGATATAAAATCAGAAAGACACCCAAAAATCATCACAGCCAGCAGCCATTCTGGCTGCTTACTGTCCAGACTTGGACCCGCTGTTTGGGCTACTAAAATGCATCCAAATATTATGAAAAAAATCATGGATACTCTACATACATAGAAGAACAATACCCCAGAATTTTAACCCAAGATTCCAAACCATTTGGTCGTAAGAAATTTCCCAATATACCCTCACAATCATGCTACTTAATCAAACTCAAAAGAATAATTCTCTACCATACAATTTATTCTTCCCTAGTACTTCTCATACTCAAACCTGGTAACAAATCATACCTATCACTACTACACATCCATTCATACCAAAACAAAAATAAATACAAAGGAGTTCAAGAGATCACCCACTTGAAGTTTGGAAAAGAATCTCTTTGTAGCTTTTCTCCTAACTTGCTTGCTTACTTGCCTTGCACTTGTATAACTTGGCCTCCTCAATTTTCCTACTTCTCCACCTTACTACAAATCCCTACTAAAAGGTTCCACCTTCCTTCTTCTCCTTCTCTTTCTCCTCCTTTCTTTTTTTTTTGAAACAAGAATAGTGGTGAACAAGTGAAAGAATGAGAGTGGAAGTGGTGGGTTTTATAAAGAAGGGGGGCTAGGGTTGGTTTTGGGCCGGATGGGATGTAGGGTGGGGATGGGGGGAGGTGGTGTGAGTGGAAGATGGGTGGATGGGATGAAGCCATCACTATAAGTGAAAACTTCTTGGAAACTTCATGGAAGTTTCCTATTCTCATAGTCAACATGCACATGGTGTTTTATTTCCACCATTGGATCTTTATCAAGATCAAGCCATGATCATCATGATGCTAGGGTTCCTAACCCTAGATTAGGTCAAGGAACCCTAGGTCACCACCCTCCGATTCTAACCCAAGTGCACAATCTCGACCCAATTTCAATCCAACTACTAGCTTTAATTGAAAGTAACCCATATATTAAAATCTATAAAATATAGGTTTTGTAGAAATTATAGCTTCCTCCCGACAATTTTCTGGTCGAAATAATCGGGACGAAACTATAGTTTAATTGAGAAGATATCCCGAGTTTATTTCATCGGGTTCAGAACAGCTCGTATGTCTGAAATCTCTCAATTTAACTGATAATTTCTAGGAGAAAATGTAGTTGTGTGCAATATTTAGTCAATGCACAGGTTATAGTGCGAAATAGCCATATGCTATTTTGCGGGGTATTACAGCTCAAGTGGTTGGGATGGCTCTGTATGCTACAGTGGGTGTTCGGAGCCCCAGGTCGCTGGTTCAAATCCCCGGGCTGCCATACTTTTATTTTTTCATTTCTAAAAAATATATAGAGCAGCGGCCGAGAGCACTTAATGCTCTCGCCCTCTCTTCTAAGCGCGAGTAGCACTCGGCCTAGCGGCTTGTGACTTCGGTTGGCTTCCCTGTGGTCGCTGGTTCGACTCTGGCCTTCGGTTGTGGTTTATGTTATGGTAAAAACATTTTTTTGGGAGTTTTAATGATCAAAAAAATATGGAAAAAATATGATTACTATCTTAAAAATATGTGGAGTTTATGAAAATTGATTTGAGAACTATTTGCATGAAGTGGTGTATGTTTAGAGAATAAAAGCATAATTTAGAACTATAAGTTCTACATTTGCATTTGTATAAGTTGTATTTTACAAAAGACTTTAAATGGAATATTAGAAAAGTAATACGAATAAAAAGGAATTATATGAAGCGATGTGAATTATTCTCATTGAAGAATGGTGTGACAAATTATGATGTGTGAATATTCATTTAGTGATGTGATTTCAATATGAAATGTGTGAAACTTCCTAGAGAACTCCAATAGATTTTGTAAACCATTAAAAATGGGTGATCTACTACTCCAAGGTTGTGAAATTCAGTCGTCTGAGTGAGGGACTAATGATATGGGTAAAAATAGAACAAATCGAGACCGTTTAAATCGGACACGAATCTTAAAGCTCTCAGGGGTAAAACAGTAATTTCACCAATAAACGAGTCCATGAATAAAATTGAGTCTCATACAAGCCCGATAATCCAAAAAATGGGTATGCCTTACGGGGTCTGGGTGACGGCCTATTATAAATAAACCCAGATCATTTAAAAAGTTATTTAAATTCATGATTATTTCTAAGAGACGGTTAAAAACCAAATCGCTTATCATAAAGGAATTTAAACTCTATTTTCTATCAAAAATACCGGAAAGTAGAGATAAATGATTGTCTCGAAACTGTCCCAAGGCGACTATAAATACCACCCTACCCCCACCAGAAAAAGGTAATCAAAATTTTTCTCCACAAAAGCTCTCATATTCTTCTTGATTTCTGACTTGAGCGTCGGAGAGTCTGTCGCCGAGATCAATCCCGGTATTTCAGACATTTTGCAGGTCATCGGAGGCAATCGTCACCACACGAATCAAATCCAACAGCGCAAACGAGTCAGATCGTCAAGTCAATCGCAGTCAAAAGCAGTCAACACTATTGAAAGTCAAAACGTCAAATTCATGATTGTTCCTCAAAAGAATCAACATCATCTGATTGCTCCCACACCGAAAAAAAAAGCAACATCACTTAACTTAGTTCCACCAAATGTTTTCGACGAAAATACCCCCTATGTAACATAAAGAGATTTTTGCAATTGAGTCTATTAATTAAAGAATATTTGTAATTTAGTCCCTCAAATCATAGGATTTGCAACTTAGTCACCAAACTGGATCACTTAATTAAAATTTTTTGCAATTTAGTTCATTAATTGATGTGTATTTACAATTTAGTCCCCTAAAATTGAAATATTTTTAAATTAATCCCTCAATTAGAATGTTTTAATCAATCTAGTCCTCAAATTTTGATTAGTCCTCAAATTTCACACACATTAGGATAGTATTTCCCTATAAATTATAAATTGTATATCATTTCTCAAATGTCTTTCAAGACTAGCATGAATCCTATGCAATGCACAGACATGTAGAATCATCTTCTAAAGAATGCAAGCAAACCAATAGTAAAAAAGACGACAAAATATTAAAAAATGAAATAATTAGAAGATAAGTCATAAGATAATCAAACTAAAGCGTCACATTCTTACCTGATGCTGTGTGTTTTTGGGGTGTGGGGGCAACAGGTGTGAGTACTTGTAATTTGTGTAGCGGAAGATGTGGTACTGGTGTCGATCTGATCCTAGGCCGTAGGGTCGGCTTGTGAGTAGCAGAAGAGAGGTGCAGGCCGGGTGCTCGGCTCAGATCCAATAGCTCGGCTCGGATCTAGTAGCTCGGTTCAGATCTTTGAGGCTCGGCTTGGTCATTTGTACCTATGCACTGCCTAGAAAACACCAGGAGAGGTCCCGGTGACAGGCCCTGCGACGATCTAGTCAGTCATTGAGAAAGCAACAGTAGCTAGGGTTCAGCTGGGGAAAAGTTTATTACCTTCATAAGTGAGGAGGGGGTCTGGTATTTATAGGCAGGGGTAAACGGGTCTAAGACTATAATGAACCAGGTCGGACCCTTTTGCTTGGGGACCTGAATGGGCTAAAGCCCGTTTGACTTGTTTGACTTGATGATCACGGGAGAGCGAAGTCTGAGGAGATCTGGAGGTGCCGAAGTTCGCACATAGGGGTGTAAAATGAATAGGACGGTCTGTCGTCTGTCCGAGTTCGGCTCGAGAAATGGTCCGACCGTAGACCGTCCGAACTGTTATACGAACCGATCCTAAACAAATTATTCGGTCCGATTCTTTACCGAACTCGAGCCGGACATAAGTCCGTCCGAATATTATTGCGGTCCGATGCTTTACCGAACCGAGTCCGGACTATAAAAATTTTGTCCGACCTAGATCGAGCCGGACATAAGCCCGTCCGAGTAGAATTTCGATCCGAGCTTGAACATATGACTGTCCGATCCCGTCCGGTCCGATTTACAACCCTATTCGCACAAAAATTGAAAAAACGAAGGAAAGAAACGAAGTTACACTTTTTTATTTACACAACAACAAAAAAAGGGGCACGTGGTGCCGATTACATGAGCTTCCATTACAAAAAAGGGTTTAGTCATTCTCTTCAAGGAACTTGATGAGGTGTTCTGCGTTCCGGGGCCTTTTTATGATCCTGCCCCCCAGGTCTGTGAGTCGGTACATGCCAGGACGTACCACTTCGAAGACCTTATATGGGCCCTCCCAATTAGGGTCCAATTTTGTTACCGGGATCAGATACCGCTAGCTTCCTAAACACGAGGTCACCTAGCTTGATGTTGGTGGGGCGGACCTTCTTGTTGTAAAACTTCTCGATTCGTTGTTGGAATATGCTTCTTCTGATGGCGGATTTTTCCCTGACCTCGTCGATTAAATCCAAGTTGGCTCTGAGGCCCGTTGAGTTGTTCTCTTCGTCAAAGGCCATGATCCTGGGCGAAGGAAGCCCGATCTCTAGGGGGATAACCGCCTCTGTATCATAGGTTAGGTTGAACGGAGACTCACCCATGGAGATTCTCTTCGTCGTCCGGTGCACCCAGAGTACGCTTGGCAACTCATCGACCCACCGCCCCCTTGATGAGTTATCCAACCGCATCTTGAGACCGTTAAGGATTTGACGGTTCGCGTTCTCGGCCTCGCCGTTTGACTGAGGGTGACATATCGATGAGAAGTGTTGCTGGACGTCAATGTCTTCGCAAAACTTCCAAAAGTTCTGGCATGTGAATTGGGTCATGTTGTCAGTGATAAGTACCTGTGGAATTCCGAACCGGCAGATGATGTTCTTCCAGAAGAATTGCTGAGTCTGGTGCTCAGTGAACGTGGCCAAGAGTTCTGCCTCGATTCATTTGGTGAAGTAGTCGATGGCCACCACGAGAAACTTCCTTTGACCCATTGCTTTTGGAAATGGGCCGACCAAGTCCATCCCCCACATAGCAAATGGGGTCGGACTCGCCAGGGAGCGGATGTTGGCTTGTGGAAGCCTTTTCACTGAGGAGAATCTTTGGCAAGAGCCGCACCTTTTGACGAGGTCCTGGGCGTCTAGTAACATGGTCTGCCAGTAGTACCCGTGTTTTAAGGCTTTTCTTGCGAGCGACCTGCTCTCCATGTGAAACCCCCCGATTCCTTCATGTAATTCCTTCAGAGCGTACTTATCCTTATCAAGGGCCAAGCAGCGAAGATAGGATCTGCCGTCCGTTGTTGTGTACAAGCGTTTAAAGAGTTTCTCATTGATTATGATGAACCTCTCTGAACGGACTTGGGCCCTTCTAGCCTCGGCCCGATCTTGAGGAAGCTCCCCCTCGACCAGAAACTTCCTGATGGGAGTTATCCAGTTGTCTGGCTGAGGTTCGGTGGCGAGGCAGAGGACTTTTGGGAGGTCGATGCTAGGACTGGGGAGAACTTCGATTAGGTCGGTGCTGTCTAGCCCTTCGAAGGATGACGAGACTAGTTTTGACAAGGAATCAGCCTGAGCGTTTTGCTCCCTAGGGATTCGTTCCACCGATGAGAAGTCGAAGGTTGCTAGGAGTTGCTAGACTGCCGCCAAGTATCAGACCATCCGAGCGTCACGAGCCTCGTATTCCCCTGTGATCTGGTTGACCATGAGTTGGGAGTCGCTAAAGGCCCTGATTTGACTGGCCTCTGCCTTATGCGCCAGGGTGAGCCAGGTGATCATAGCCTCTACTCTGCCTCGTTGTTTGATCTTGGGAAGTTCAGGCGGAGGGAATACTGGAGAATGAAGTTGTCGGGACCTTTGAAGATAACGCCCGTGCCGCTTCCTACTTCGCAAGACGAGCTGTCGACATAAATCTCCCAAACTGGATTTGCCTCTTGAGTGTCGGCCGGCTCGGAGATGGTGCACTCCGTGATAAATACGGAGAGGGTCTGCCCCTTTATGGCTATCCTGGTCTGGTAGCTGATATCGTACTGGCTTAGTTCGATCGACCACTTGACTAAGCGGCCGGAACTTTCGAGCTTGTGGAGGACGGCCTTGAGAGGCTGGTCCGTAAGAACCTGAATAGAGTTGGCCTGGAAGTAAGGGCGGAGCTTTCGCATGGCTATTACCACGGGGTATGCCACCTTTTCCATCTTTGCATATCTTGTTTCGGCCGAGAGCAAGACCTTTCTCACATAGTAAAGAGGCTTCTGAACACTCTCATCATCCCGAACGAGCACGGCACTTGGTGCACTTTCCGAGGCTGTGAGGTATAGAAAGAGGGGTTCACCCAATTCGGGTTTGCTCATAAGCGGGGGGTTGGCGAGGTAGGACTTCAACTGGTCGAACGCCTGTTGCTAGGGGTCTCCCTATTCGAAGCCTTTCGCCCCTTACAGAGCCTTGAAGAAAGGGAGGAACTTCTCTCCAGACTTGGAGAGGAAGCGGCCTATGGCCGCCGGTCTTCCCATAAGCCACTGGACCTCCTTAATGTTCCTAGGAGGGGCCATGTCGATTATGAACTGGATCTTCTCGGAATTTTCCTTTATGCCGCGTAGGCTAACGACGAATCCAAGAAATTTTCCAGAGGAGACGCCGAAAGCACACTTGGCAGGATTGAGCCTCATGTTGTGGAACCGAAAGACACCAAAGGCTTCCTCAAGGTCGGCGACATGATCCTACCCCCGTCGGCTCTTGACGAGCATGTCGTAGACATATACCTCCATGTTACGACTGATTTGATTTTCAAAAACTCAGTTGATAAGTCTCTACAGGTGGTCGCGCCGTTCTTGAGCCCGAAGGGCATGACCCGTTAACAGTAGAGGCCCTGGTCGGTGACGAAGGATGTTTTGGCAATCTCTGGAGCGAACATCCGGATCTGATTATAGTCTGAAAAGGCGTCTATGAAAGTCAGGAGCTCGTGGCCCGACGTTGCGTCGATCAGAGCGTCGATACTCAGGAGGGGGAAAGGATCTTTGGGGCACACCCTGTTGAGATCCGTGAAGTCTATGCAGGCCCTCCAGCTCCCGCTGGCCTTCTTGACCATCGCGACGTTAGCCAGCCACTCGGGATAGCTGACATCCTGAATGAACCGGGCGGACAACAGTTTATCCACCTCCGCTTTTACTGATTATTGCCTCACCGGGACGAACTTGCGTCGCTTCTAATGGATCGGCTTGGAGCGTGAGGCGACGCTTAGCTTGTGCATGATTAGGTCCTCGAAAATTCCGGGCATGTCGGACAGGGTCCAGGCAAAGAGGTCGATATTGCGGCGAACGCAATCAATCAAACCAGGCATCAGGTCAGGGGAAAGGGTGCGGCTCACACGGAACCACTTCGAATTTGTCTTCCGCCTCAAATAAGACCACCAGTTCGACTGCAGGTTCCGACTCGGGCTGGCTTCTTTCAGGCAAAAGCTCGATTGCGTCGAGTGTTAATACCCCGCCTCCGACCGCAGTCATGTAGTACGAATGTGCAGACTCGTGATTTCCTCAAACAACACCGACTCCGACGTCAGTGGGGAATTTTAGCTTCAAGTGGTAGGCCGAGGGTACGCCTGGAATGAGCAGAGGCCGGGTCAGCCGAGGATGGCATTGTATGCCGCCTTGACGTTGACCACCATAAAGTCCATTGAATCGGTCCGTGTGATGGGGGTTGTGTCGGCTGTTACATCCAACGTTAAGATCCCTTCAATCTGTACTAGGACGCCCGAGAACCCATGCAGGATCTACCCGGTCGGCTTTAGCTTATCTCGTGGGAGCTTGAGGTTCTCAAATGCTTCCAAAAAGAGGATGTTTACTGAGCTCCCGTTGTCCACGAGAATTTGGCGGACTTCGAAATTTGCCATGACGAGGCTGATGACGAGGGCGGCGCAATGTGGGAGCCAAACTCCCTCTAGGACTTTCTCCGAAAAAGGTTACTGGTCATTGTTGAGTATGGGGGGATAGATGGTCCCGGACAGAGTTAACCTCCCAGACGAAGGCCTTATGGAAGGTAATAGATTCCCCCCTCCCATGGGTCCACCATGGACGCAGTGTAGTATTGCCTGCCCTCGGGTCTCCTCGGGCTCGGGGTCCCGCTCTGGCCGCTGGTTGATCGTTCGAGGAGGAGGCGAAGGCCTCAGATCCCTCCGGTCTCGCGGACTATCCCGGGTGAACTCTCTCAAGTACCCTCTCTGAATGAGGGCCTTGATCTCGTCTTTGAAGGCCCGACAGTTGTCCGTCTCGTGCCCATTGTCTCGGTGGAAGCTTCTTGTTGTTGCTCGGTCGGGGAGGGAGTTGGACGAGCCTTTTGTCCTCGATCTCCATCAGGATTATCGAGACGTTCTGGGTCAACGGTGTATCTCTCAAATCGGGGGACCGGATGAACTCTTTTGAGACTAGCTGTCTCTTTTGTGCTTTTCTTGACGGGTTCGACGTCGTCGGCCTTTCGCTTCCCCTTAGCAGTGGTTTCTTTGGTGCCCTCCGGATTTAGGGCCTCTTCTGCTCGAATGAATTTCTCAACCCTGTTGAGCAGGTCGGGAAAGTCAACGGGTGGTTTTTAGCCAATGAAGTCTTCGGCTGACCGTGCCGAACGTTGTGTTGGAAAGCCGCTGAAGCGACGCCCGCGTCAAGAGAGAAGACCGACCTTGCCTCGACGGTGAACCTCCGAATAAAATCGCAGAGTGACTCCCCTTCCTTCTGCCTAAGGTCCAGAAAGGATGCACTCGTCTTCTTGACCTTTCTGCTGGTCACAAAGTGGGCTAGGAAGTTTGCTTCCAACTGGTCGAACGAGAAGACCGATCCGGGAGTGAGCTTTGAGAACCATTTCCGAGCCGGACGGCGAAGGAAAGCAGGGAAGGCGCGACATAGGAGGAGATCCGCAGCGCTGTGAATCATCATGAGGGTCTTAAACCCCTCCATGTGATCAGCGGACCCTCGCCGTTGTATGTCTCGAATTGGGAAGGCCTGAAATTTCGTGGGATCTCGGCTTCCAAGATTTAGGGGGAATGGGGATCTGGTCGGCCGATGACCATGACTCGGCATCAGTCCGCCCTCGCCGAGATGGGCGAGGCGGTTCTCCATCTCCCGTAAGCGCCGGAGGACGGTGTGCTCTTGTTCCATGAGACGGGCCGATCCGCAGGACTCGCCGCCCCTTGCTCCTAACTGAGGGTCGGAGTTGTTACGGAAATCGGTTCCATGGCCACCTCGGATTGCTTGGACGACCTCATCCCGAAAGTTTGGAACTCAGCCCTCGTGACTGGGGCTTGCCCCACCCGGTCCTGCCGGGGCGAAGGTTCACGGTGCAAGTGGCTGTGTTTCAGATCGCACTCTATGGACGGTCGTCTGCGATGGTTCGAGACCGAGTTGAAAGCGGTATCTCCCCTAGTTCCACTGGCCTGCCGATCCAGGATGACTCACCGCAAATCGATTGCGTTTGAGTGAGAAGCACCCGGGCCGTGTCCGGCCATGTCGTTGACCGCAGTTGGTTGGAACCCTAGTCATCTGCACGGCTGTGATGTGGAGGGTCCGAGTTTCGTGCCGAGGTGACGACCCTTTTGGCTTTGGAAGCCATGGAAGAGCTCGGATTTGAAGGGACGTTCCTGGCTGGGCTCGGACTGGCGACAGTACCCGAGATTCCCACAGACGATGCCAACCTGATGATGTGTGTTTTTGGAGTGTGGGGGCAACAGGTGTGAGTTCTTGTAATTTGTGTAGCAGAAGATGTGGTACTGGCGTCAATCCGATCCTAGGCCGTAGAGTCAACTCAGGAGTAGCAGAAGATAGTTGGAGGTCGGGTGCTCGGCTCGGATCCAGTAGCTCGGCTCTGATCTAGTAGCTCTGCTCGAATCTTTGAGGCTCGGCTTAGTTTTTTGTTCCTACGCACTGCCTAGAAACACCGGGAGAGGTCCCGGCGACAGGCCCTCTGACGATCTAATCAGTCACTGAGAAAGCAACAATAGCTAGGGTTCAGGGGGAAAAAAGTTTATTACCGTCAGAAGTGAGGAGAGGGTATGGTATTTATAGGCAGGGATAAACGGGTCTGAGACTCCAACGGACCGGATCGGACCCGTTTGCATGTGGGCCTGAATGGGCTGAAGCCCGTTTGACTCGTTTGACTTGATGATCACGAAGGAGCAAAGTCTGAGGAGATCTGGTGGCCCAGATGGAGCCACGTCACATACCCCATATCCCTTCTTTTTCTCTCTTGTTTTTTTCTGCAAAAATGTTCTTCTCAGCATCCTTTTAATATTTTTCTTATACATGTATCCTGAAATCAATTTAGCCATTGACTGTTTTTATTCAGTGAAAATTTTATCACAAAATTTATTATCATTTTAATTACGAAACTAATTGTTTATGTAATAATTTGGGGGACTAGATTACAAATATACATCAATTTAAGACTTAATTGCAAAAGACCATAATTAAGTCATTATAATTGAGGGATTAATTTACAAATGCTATGGATCCAAAAAATTGCAAATATCCATCAATTAATGGATTAAATTGCAAATAAAATTCTAAATAAGTCATTTGGAGTTGAGAGACTAAATTGTAAATATTATGATTTGGGAAACTAAATCACACGAGACTTATACTAGCACTAGATTTGCGGCACGTCTTCGAAACGATGCAGCATATGAAAGTCTTGTAAACAGTAAAACAACAATTATGTAGCTCAAGTTTGAATAGTAAAACAATAATTAATTGTAAATAAAGTACATGTTTCCATTAGTAAATGTTGAAAAATAATTATAAATGGGAATGTAAGATCCAAGTTCTTAGAACTTTGAGTGTGAAAAATGATGAAATTTATCTGTTTATGAGATATTACTATTTTCAATGTAACATGAGCAATAAAAAAATGTCTAAAAATTCTAAAAATTACAAACCTGAAATCTGAAGATATAAATTTCTGAGTAAATAGAAAGAGAATGAGTGAGAGCGAGAGAGAGAAAAAAATAAATAAATAAATGAGTTATTTTGGAAATTTGAATTTGAGTTTTGGGGGAAAACTTTTGAGCGGGAGAATATGTTTTGAGGTTAGATCTGGACTATTGATTTCAACCTTATTGAATGAGAGCCACTTGATAGCTTTCATTGTGTTTTATTATATAGATAGAAACACATTTTGAGTGATGGTACACATCATATAATTTAAAGGGAGAGAGTACTGTAACATATGATAAATTGGAGCACTAGAGTGATGAAAATATTCTAATCAAGGGACTAGTTTGCTGATGTTATAATTTTGGAGGACTAAATTGCAAACAAACATCAATTAGTGAACTAAATTTCCAAAAGTTATAATTAATTCAGTCAGGTGATTAAATTGCAAATACTATAACTTAGAGGGCTAAATTGCAAATATCTATTAAACAATAAACTAAATTGCAAAATAAATCTATGTTAAAAAAGGAGTGGGTAGAGGGGTATTTCCGTCCAAAAGGATTAACTTGATAAACAAAGTTTTTTTTGAAGAAACTTGATAAACAAAGTTGAGCGAGATTTTTAATATAAAAAATAGTTGAGCGAGGTTTATAAAAAAATAACCAATAGTGGAAGGCGTTTTTTTTTTTAATTTAGCCTTATAAGTAGAGTCGTTGATGAGGTTTTTTGAATCATGTATTTGGAATATCGAGATAAACTTTTCACATTGTGTCATTGTATGTGTACCAGAAGCTTGGTTTATCCAAGAGTAACCACTATTTATCCTTTTTACGTTGGTTTACTGAATTGTTTTGTGCTAGATTTATCTGGGAGTGCAAAGTGTAAAGTGTCTTATTGCTTAAGAGCATCCACGGCGGTTTGTTATAATTGGCAATTTGCCATTTTATAAGAAACGATCATCTGCAGTGGTTTTCTATTTTCCCATTTTTTAGCAAACCTTCTATATCTGTTTCTCATATATGAGAAACGAAATACCCATTCCCAAATTATAAAGGACGGGATATCATATACCGTGGCTCCGATTTTATAATATTTTAATCCCGTCAAACGGGAAAACATATACCGTCCCTCCGATTTTTATTTTTTACTTTTTTTTAAAACTCCTCAGACGGGATATGTTCTCCCGTCTGGGAGAACATATCCCGTCCCAGAAGTTTACCATTTTTTTTTTTATTTTTTTTTAAATGAACGGTGAAGATTCATCCGATCGGGAAAAAAAAAGGAAAATTCCCGGACGGGATATGTTATCCCGTCCTTGAATTCTGGGATTAGTTAGGTGGGTTTAAGTTTATTAATTAGGTTTAGTTAGTTAATTAATTAGGTTTAGGTATTAAAATATTATTTATTTTATTTATTTAATATATTTTAATAGTTAAACAGCAATTAAATTTTTTATTATTTTTTAATTCGAGAGAGACGGTATATGTTATACCGTCCCACGCAATTTTAAAAAAAAAGCACAGAATATAGCAAACAACCACTGCAGTCTCCGTCGCTATTTGCTATTACTGTAGCAGCTATTTTTGGCAAAATGAGAAACACCATTGTGGATGCTCTAATAACTTACATTGGATGTAGTCAATTTTTCAGTGCACCAACACATAGACATTGGAAAAGTAACTATATTTACAATTTACAATCTAACAATTGTTGCAACATAAACCTTGAAAATATTAAGGCTAAATTTTTAAAAACCATACTAAACTTTGGGCCATTTTTAAAAAAATTGCACTAAGTTATTTTTATTAAAAAAAGCGCACAAAACTTCAGTTTAATAAAATACACACAAACGAAATCTCAATCCGTTACTTTTTTAGCACATGCAAAGCACGTGACCTATTTTTCTAACCAAAATACCTCTGTATAAATGAAGCTAAATTTTAAAAAATCACACTAAACTTTGGGTCATTTTAAAAAACTACACTAAGTTTTTTTATATAAAAAATCGCACAAAACTTCAGTTTAATAAAACACACACAAACGGAGTTTCAATCCATTACTTTTTTGCACGTACGATGCACGTGACCTATTTTTCTAACCAAAATACACCCCGGGTTGCGATTCGAACCCCCCCCCCCCCCCTCTCTGCCCTCTTCTTCTTCATCAAAATCCTCAAATCAAACCCTAATCAAGTTTCCCACCCTACAAATCAACCCATCTCTTCTTCCACCTTACTCAATCGGTCGATTTGAAATACCCCAAACCCAAACTTACCAACCTAAATTTTATGCTGTAATCGGAAGGGAAAAATCTATATAATAAAACAAAAGACATAGCTATCAGGTGGTTCACCTTCAATTGAAACAAAATCAACAATTCAGATTCACTTTCCCAAAGATAATTTTTTTCTCCAAAAAGTTTCCCTCCCAAAACCAAATTTTCCCACCCAAAACTTAAAAAACTCATTGATTTATTACTCTCTCTCTTCTATCTTCACTTTTTCATCTCTCTCACGCTCTCTCTCTCTTTCTTTCTTTCTTTCTTTTATTTACTTAGAAATTTAGATTTTCAGATTGTAGCTTTGTAATTTTTTAAAATTTTTATGCTTTTTTTATTGCACATGTTACAATTAAAATAGCAAATATCTCAACAGTTATATTTCATCATTTTCCACCCACAAAGTTCTAAAAAATTGAAGTTTACACCCTCATTTATAATTATTTTTCAACATATACTAATAGAAACATGGACATTTATTTACAACTAATTATTATCAAACTAGTCAAACTTAAGCTACATAATTGTTGTTTTACTGTTTACAGGGCATTTCGTGTGCTGTATCGTTCAGAAGACGTGTCATAGGCACGTGCCTACATGCAAATCTAGTCATTCTAAAATCTTCATGTCAAGTTTAATCTCTATCCAATTTCAGTCTCTCATATATATTTGCATATGTACAATTTTGATGTTTGCATACAACTTGCAGATTCACATCATTCCAAAGCCACAACTTCCAAAGCGAAAAATCATTCTAAAGTTGTGGAATCTGCTAGTTGTATGCAAACATCAAAATTTGACACATGCAAATATATATGAGACTGAAATTGAATATAGATTAAACCTAACATGGAGCTTTTAGAATGATTTTTCGCTTCCGAATACAACATAAGATCTGTGTTGGCAAGTTAGGGTTTGGGGAATTTTTGATTAACCGATCGAGTGAAGAGGAACTAGAGATGGGTTGATTTGTAGGGTGGAAAACTTGATTAGGATTTTATTTGGAGATTTTGATGAAAAAGAAGAGGGTAAAGCAAGGTTTTCAAATCGCAAACAGGAATATTTTGGTCAGAAAAATAGGTCACGTGCAAAAAAGTAACGGATTGAAACTCCGTCTATGTGTGTTTTATTAAGGCTAAATTTAAAAAAACCCACTGAAGTACTAGTCATTTAAAAAAAACCCACTAAACTTTTTTATTGTAAAAAAACCGCACTCAAATACATTCTTAAAAAATCCACATTAACAGAGTTAACTTCCGTTAGGCTTTATGTCACATGCATTGCACTGATGCAATAGTTAAGTTAGGTTTTTTAAACATCTGGTTAGTTAAGTGATTTTTTTAAACACAAATGAAAGATTAATGTTGTTTTTTGACATAAACCTTAACGAAAATCTAACTCCGTCAATGTGAATTTTTTTACAATATAGTTAAGTGCGGTTTTTTTTTAAATAAAAAAGTTTAGTAGAGTTTTTTTTAAATGACTAATACTTCGGTGGGATTTTTTCAAAATTAACTGAAGTTTTTGTGCTGCTTTTTTATAATAAAAAAACTTGGTGCGATTTTTTTAAATGGCTTAAAGTTTAGTGTGTTTTTTTTTAAATTTATCCTTATTTATACATGGATATTTTGATCAGGATAATAGGTCACGTAATCGCACGTGCAAAAAAAGTAACGTACTAAAACTCCATCTGTGTATGTTTTATTAAACTGATGTTTTGTGCGGTTTTTTTAATTAAAAAACTTAGTACGGTTTTTTTAATTAAAAAACTTCAAAGTTTAGTGTGGTTTTTGTAAATTTAGCTAAATATTAATTGGCTGTACTGAGTTTATGTGTAAACGAGATACTATTTCCAGAATGTGTGTAAAAATACTATGCAGAATTGATGAAAATAATTCACTGACCTTGCCACTGAATCATCTAATCCTAGTAGAAAACATGGCGCATCTCTGCCCAAATTAGAAGTGGAATATGGTATGAACTTCTCTGTAATCATTTATATACTTATTTATTTATTTATTTATTTATATATTCTTTTTGCATGAGTTACCAGGCTACCAATTTTATTTCAGAGCACGTCAACTTGTAGTCTGTATTGGCTACTAGGCCTCATCACAACCTGCATGGCTCGATTACAGCCCTGATTTAACAACATTCCTAGTACGCTTTTTCATAATTTTTGCCATGTTACCAACATTTGTTAACTATAGCATTTACTAACTAGGTCTCATCACGCCACGCCAGACACGGTTTTAAGGACGACATAGCACTACAACATTATTGGGCTAACCCGGCAAAACTTCCCCGGAATTTTATTAGTTGCGCCGGGGTAAGCTCGTAGCAGAAAGAAACTCAGAAATATTAGACACCTACACCGGCATTTTTGAAAAACGTCGGGGTATGTATATCCTACGCCGGTGTTATTAGTTAAAACGCCGGCGTTCTTTTTGGAATAAATTTTCCCCAGATCCATTTCACTTGTCGATCCCCAATTTTTTTCACCAATTTTTTCTCTCTTTCCCCCGCTCTCCCGCCTCTGCTTGGCTGCCATCGATGTGCCCACCGTCATTGTCCCCGCGGTCCATCGTCGTCCCCGCGCTTGTACCCGTCATTGTGCCCTTCGTTGCAGTCGATGTGCCCTCCTCAAGCTCAAGGTAACCCCTCAATCTTCTAGGGCTTGGTTAGATTTTTACTGGGTTCAGAAAAAGAGAAAGAAGGAGTCAACGTTCTTGAGAAACCCAAACTCTATCCCACCACCAATTATCATCATCGTCTAAATCGTCGACGTTCTTGAGAAACCCTAGCTCTTCGATCCTACATCTTTTCAGGTATTGGGCGTTCTTCTCCTGTTCTCATCGATCTGTTTTGATTTCGTTCATTTGAAAAATCAAAATTGTACATTGTTGCTAAATCTGTTAAAATTAGGGGTTCAATGTGAGATTCAATGGTTCAAAATTGAACTTTTTTTTTGTTGCTTTGCTTCTGTTTGGGGTTTTTTTTTCTTTTTCTTTTTGGCTTATATGGTTCTTGATCTTTGTTTTGGTTCTTTTTTTAGCTTTAAGAAGGACTTGAATTAGGGATCGATTTGAACTGTTCTTTTACTTGGAGATTTAAGAAGTGTTTGTTTTGAACTTGATGATGAACTGAGGAGGACACTGACACTGTTAACTGTCCACTACTACATACCCTATTATCTTATATATGCATTAAATGTTAGGTAAATAAGAGAAATGGTTCTTTTTTTAGCTTTAAGAAGGACTTGAATTAAGGATCGATTTGAACTGTTCTTTTACTTGGAGATTTAAGCAGCGTTTGTTTTGAACTTGATGATGAACTGAGGAGGACACTGACACTGTTAACTGTCCTCTACTACATACCCTATTATCTTATATATGCATTAAATGTTAGGTAAATAAGAGAAAAAAAAATTCTTATATATGCATTAAATGGATGGAAACTCCTGATTTCCATTATGGCTAGTGAGTATGTCTTCAACCTGTAACTATGGAGTGGGCTTCTGTAATGCACACTTTCTCTTCATAGTTCTTGTGTGCATGTTTTCTACACAGTTCTTGTTGTGAATCTATTCTCTGAATCTTTCTAATTGTGCTGTTACTAGTGCGTGCAACTAGTTTATATATATATACTAGTTTTTATGAGAGAAATTCAATCATGGTAATCATATGTTCCAGTAATCACGATGTGTTTTTCTAGTAGTAGCATTTCCCTGTGCATCTGTTGAGTCAAGTTTTTATGCACTCTCCATGGCATACTTATAGCATCCTTTAAGCTACTAAGATTGTATGGCGAGTAAGACACAAAATTGATCTTTGTTGTAAGTTGAAACCAAGTTTTGACCTTAGAAGTCTGTGGTCATTGGATCTGAGAGGACTTTTCGTGTATGTGGTTCATGAGAGGACTTTCCGCATGTGGTCATTGAACATGAGCAATGCACTTGCTCATGACTTACGTTTCTATCTCAAACTTTTGGGCATACTCAATGTATGTTATTGGATTGTTTTACTGTATTGTATGATTTTCCTCATCTAATAAACCAACTTCATCTTTCATGCAGTGAAGGCAAACTTCTTCAGGTTAGCGTCAAATGTATGTTACTGGATTGTATGATTTGAAACTCTTGCTTCGGGTTAGTGCATCTTCACGAGTTGCTTTTTTGTCTAAATTTGAAAATGAGATGGATCATGTATCTGAAGTTGCACACTCTGATTTTTTTGAGGAGTGACTAGTGATGGAATTTTTTTTATCTAAACTTTATATACAATTATATCAATATGTCTACATGTGTATCAGTTTCTAAGATAATGTTCATGCTTGTTGCTTCGGTTTGAAAATGAGATTGTTCTCTCATTGGTTTTAAGTGCTGATGAGATGGATTATGTAACCGAAGTTGCATACTATGATTTACAGAGGAGTGACTAGTGATGAAATAATCATGTTTGAACTTATGTTGTGGTTTCAATTGACAGTTATCTTACGAGTATTATAAAAGTATAAGTTTCATCCCAGTTATTATCTTGTTTGCCTGAATTTGACAGTGAAAATATTCTTTTTCACTCTTTGTAACTCAATATTTTGAACTCCATATTTTAGCAATGAATGTGATGAGATTACATTATTATGTTTCATTATGAACTTACGATTTTATGATACTATACTATTATGCTTCATATTTTAGGGATTCAAGATTTTGAGAATCTGTGCAATGATGAACTTTATTTGGGTCACTTTTAGTTTTGCAATTGGGTTTTGATTGTATGGTTTTTAAAGGGGGTTTTTTTTTTAAATTAAAATTTTTTAAAATATATATATCTACACCGGCGTTTTTACAAGCGCCGGTGTAGGTGATGGCCGAAAACTGGACCAAAAACGAATACACCCTTTCAGTGGCGTTTTTTCAACCGCCGGTGTAGTTTTAACCTACACCGGCGTTCGTAAAAAATGTCCGGGAATGTACCTAAGCTACAGCGATACACGATTCAGCGACACTTGCAGGTATCTACGACGGCGTTTAAAAATACCGGTGAATGTGAAAAAAAACGCCGGTAAAGACTAGTATTATTATAGTGTACCAAGTTCTTAGTTCTAACCACGAGTGCTTGCACCTCCAGTTAGGCAAGTTTCTTTCAAACTGCCAATTAGGACTTGAAAGGAAATATATGATTAATTGTTAGATAACTTGAGGAAGTGAAATATAAGGTGTAATATTTATTTGTAACCACCTACAATTTTATGAAATGATTTACTTCAATGTAAGGATATTAACTTCAATAAAATGTTTGCAGCATTCCTCGTCAACTTTTTAGAAACCAAACATTTTATTTTTTCACGGAAATAATGTGGAAACATCAAATTACCTTTCTTTTCAACACTTTCTTTTAAAAAATTGCTAATTGAAGCAAAATAATTGACATCCATGTCAAATTACAATTTAGGTAAGTTACCTAACTGATATGGCTAAAAATAGGATTAAATCGGGACCGTTCACATCGGACTCGAATCTTAAAGCTCAGGGGTAAAACGGTAATTTCACATGCAAATGGGTCCGAAGCGGGTACTGGGTCTCCTTCTCACAGATCCAATAACCCGCAAACGGATCCACTTCAGATGGGTACGGGTTTCAACCCGCTACCAACCCGATCCGACAAGATACAATCAAGGTCCCTGATTAGATCTAAATCAACGGCCATGATTCACATCTATCTTTTCACTGGGGATTAGGGATTAAATTCCTTAACTGATTATAGGGGATATACCTTATCAGATTACATGCCTTATCTGATTACGAGGAATATTTCTTATCTAATCACGGGCATTACATTCCTAAAACCAGTCCCTAAGACGCCTATAAATACCCCTCACCCATCTCCATTAAGAGGCAATCAATCTTTCTCTAGATATACGCTCTTTCATAATCAATTCTGGTTACTGACTTGAGCGTCGGAGGGTGCGTCGCCGGGAACAACCCCGGTGTCTCGCACTTTTTGCAGGTGCACGGTGGGAGCAACGATCAGAGTTCGACTACAGGTTCTCCTATTCAGTTTCCCCAAGAACTCACAAATTCATCTGTTTGCCCCCACACCAAATTTAGCGGCAACAGATTGGCGCCGTCTGTGGGAAACATACGAATAGCAGCCCCTCCCCTTTCCGTCGACTAGATCTTCTCCAGCCATGCCTCCGAGAAAAGCCAAATCTAGGGGGTCCAACCGTGGGCCCAATCCCGCCGATCAGCAGGAGCCAGTCCCTGACCAACCCGTTCTGCAGCAGGAACGACCTCCGCTTCAGACGGAAGACCCTCTTCAGCAAGATCAGCCCCTTCAGAATCAGCAACCCCCCAATGGTCCGACCGGACCTCAGAATGCTGGTGCGGGGGGCTCCCGCGGAAAGCAACCTCTCCACCAAGACCGCGTCTCCATACACAATGCCTCTACGGATTCCATGGCTTCACACAATCCTCAGAATCGGCAGAAGAAGGACGTGGATCTTCGTCACCGTCTGGACGAAAAACGGGCCCGAGAGGGAACCTCCCGCCACTATCGTCCGGGTGAACGATCTCCCCGTCACCGGGATTACAGAAGGTCTCCTAACCGTAGGGGGCGAAGGGAATCCCCCGAGCATCGCAGAAGAAGGCCACGCTCCCCCGTGGGTCGGCAACAGCCTAAGAACGAGGAGGCACCAATCACCCGTGCCGAGTTCCAGCAGTTCCAAGCGACCATCCTACAAGCTCTCACCAACGCACCCAAGGCTCCATCTCCTCCCCCGGTCCGAAGCCCTCGCCGACGGTTCCCCTCTCCTCGTCCTGCTCCCACTAACTCCCGGCATACCCCAAGTCCTCGTCGCTCCCGAAGCAACCATCGCCGCAGCCCTCGTTCTCCTTCGTACGAAGATGAGTCTCGAGGCTCGGCAGATTACCGTCGGAGGGATGACGCCATGTACCGCCGTCTTCATGAAGTAGAAAGGTGCCTGGGTCGGATAAACCGAGAAGAGGAGCTTAGGGGGAGGACCCTACGTCCTAGCCAACCCCCTTTCTCCCGAACCATAATGGATGCACCAGTCCCGTTCGGCTTCAAACCTCCCCAATTTGAGACTTACACCGGGGAGACCGATCCAGTCGATCACATCGAAAGCTTTAAGACTTTGATGCTCCTCCATCAAGCTTCCGATGCCCTCCTCTGCAAAACCTTCCCCGCGACACTGAAGGGCCCAGCTCGAGAGTGGTACTCCCGCCTCGCACCGTCTTCCATATTCTCCTTCGAGCAGTTCGAGACACTCTTCATCACCCACTTCGTGAGTAGCAGGCGCACGGAGAAGACCAGCATTTCACTCCTCCAGCTTAGGCAAGAGAAAGGTGAGAAGTTAAGAGACTATGTGAAGAGGTTCACAGCTGAAGCCAGGACTATAGCCTCCCTCGACCAATTCGTCGCAACAGCCGCCTTCCAATCCAACGTCTTCAATTCCAGCCTCCGCTCCTCTCTTGCTAAGAAGCCTCCACAGAACTTTGCCGACCTCCTTCTCAGGTGTGACAAGTACATTCGTGCCGAAGAGGCCGCCTACCCTCCAAGCTTCGGAGGGTCTGCCTCAGGGACGAAACGAAAGCTGACCGAAGAAGATGAGGGCTCCCAAAAATCCCAGAAGGACAGCAATGGACAGCGTCGCCCGACTCCTCGGTTTGAGAAGTTCACCCCCCTCATTGCCAACATATCAGAAGTCCTTATGGAGGTGGACAACGAATGGCTATTCCGCGCTCTCCCGAGAATGAATACACCTGGCAAGAAGAGGAATAAGGATAAGTGGTGCCGGTTTCACAGGGACCACGGCCACGACACGGATGATTGTCGGGCTCTCAAGGAGGAGATCGAAGAACTCATACAGCGGGGGCACCTGATCCAGTTCGTCCAAAAAGAGGGGGCCGAGCTCCTCCCCTGATCATCACCTCTTCCAAACGAACAGAAAGGTCCGTCGAGCTTCAAGACTCAGCTCCTCCCAAGAGGTCCTCACCTTATTGTAGAAGTAGGATTTTGATTTTCAAAAAGGCCGATGCTTGTAACTCGGCCAACAGCATGTAATAATGGCTCGCCCTATTGGAGCAGCCACTTAGTTTATTTCAATAAAACTTATCTTTCCATTGAAAATTATTGCTCTTGCTCCTCTATCTCTCTGGGTTCGGAGTCCAGCTTCTTCTACATGGCTCCTCCCGCAACTCACTAAACTCTAACGATGGCTCCGGAGTCCAACACTTGGTTCGATTCTGCTTCGAATAACTCGCTCTTAAGCGGGTTAGAAGTGGTTCGCCATTCGAAATTGCTCCCACAGCCGTTGAACAACTTAAACGATGGTTCCGGAGTCCAACACTTGGTTCGATTCTGCTTCGGATAACTCGCTCTTAAGCGGGTTAGAAGTGGTTCGCCATTCGAAATTGCTCCCATAGCCGTTGAATAACCTCACAATGGTTCGGAGTCCAGCACTCGGCTCGACTCTTCTTCCTCGGCTCGTCCTCAGACGAGCCAGGAGTGGATCGCCGTTCGAAATTGCTCCTGCAGCCGTTGAATGGATCGGAGTCCAACACTTGGCTCGATTCTACTTCGCAAGTTCGCTCCTAAGCGGACTAGAAGTAGCTCGCCATTCGAAACTGCTCCTGCATCCCTCAAACTAACCTCACGATGGTCGGGGTCCTATGGCTCGACTTTACTTCACCGGCTCGTCCTTAAACGGGCCGGAGGAAGATAGCCATTCCGAACTGCCCCCACGACCATCCGAGCTGAGTTACCCAACCTGCGGAGCGGCGAAAATGTGCCTCAAAATCCGTGCTCGGAATCGCCGAACAAAGCAAGCAGATGAAGAGGAAGAAAGAAAAAGAGGCTAACGGTCGGGGTCGGATCCGATACCCACGGTCCGACCCATACCCATCTTAGCTCCTTCATTCTTCTCCTTCTTCCCCAACACATCTCCTCTTCTCCACCGTGCGGAAGAACAAGGCAGAGGAGAGAACCCAACTGCCTCTCCTCCCCGTCCTCTTCTCCTCTTCTTCACCGTGCGGAAGAACAAGGCAGAGGAGAGAACCCAATTGCCTCTTCTCCCCTTCCTCTTCTCCTCTTCTCCACCGTGCGGAAGAACAAGGCAGAGGAGAGAACCCAAATACCTCTCCTCCCCTTCCTCTTTCTCCTCAGAAGTGCTGCCGATCCGAAGTGCTGCCGTACCGACCCTCGTTTATGGAGAAAAATTCGGCCGACCCCATCTAACCGTTGGATCATCTCATAATTCACACTCAAGCGTGATGGACGGATCAGATCGCACCACGTCACCGCAAAACGACAAGATAACGTTTTCTCGAAACTCGTGCCTCTTGTCTCGTGATTCGCGCCACGATCGTGATCAACCGTCCAGATTGAGCCACGTAGCTCGGATCTCAAATCCGAGCTACCGAACTACCGAACCGCAAAGTGGAGAAAAATACTCCTCAAAATCCGTGCTCGGATTGGCCGAACAAGAAGCAGATCCGAGGAGCTCAGATTTTCCGAACAAGAAGCAGAGGAGAAAGAATAAAAAATAAAAAAAAATAAAAAAAAAAAGGAGCACGTGGGGCCGGGTTCGACCCATTAGGGGATCCGAACCCATCAACCCACGACCCGAACTCCACTCCTCTTCTTCCCCATGTTCCCGCCGAAAACAAAACCAACAGAGAAGGGAAGACCCAAACTCCTCTTCTTCACGTACGAGCTCCGCCATGGCCAGCACCTCCTCCTTCCTCGCCTAGAAAGGAGAGGCGAAAAAGAAACGAAGAAGAAGGAGGGCGTGGGGCGAGTTCGGTGGAGAAAGAAACGAGGAGGGAGAGAGAGAGTCGAAGGAGAAGCGAAGAAAAAGAAGAAGACAGGAGAAAGAAGCAGCAAAGCCACGTGGCATCTTTGGAGGTACAGCCGAGCCGTATGGCCGAGCCGGGGTGCCTTCGCCGAAGCGCCGAACCGAGGTGCTGAATTGCCGACGCTGTATATGGAGAAAAATTCGACCGAACCCATCTCACCGTCGGATCGTCTCAAAATTCGTGCTAAAATATGATGAACGGCTCAGATATCGCCACGTCTCGACAAAACGACAAGATAACGTTTTCTCGAAACTCGTGCCTCTTGTCTCGTGATTCGCGCCACGATCGTGATCGACCGTCCAGATTGAGCCACGTAGCTCGGATCTCAAATCCGAGCTACCGACCTACCGAACAGCAAAGTGGGAAAAAATTCTCCTCGAAATCCGTGCTCGGATCTGCCGAACCAGATGCAATTGCCGAGCAACAAGGAAGAAGGAAGAAGGAGGAGAGAGAAAAAAAAAAAAAAAAAAAAAAAAAAAAAAATTGGCACTAAGGCCGGGTCGACCCGTTAAGGGATCCGAACCCGACCCACTTGATCTCCTTCTCCACTCTCCCGCCAAAACAATCAGTGAAGAAAAAACCAACCTCTTCTTCATGACCAAACCCAAAAAAACCTCGTCACCTTCAAGCTCTACGCCGAACCACTTTCGCCGAGCTCCCAACTGCGCCTCCAACATGCCGAGCTCCACTTCCAACGAGCTCTTCTCCAATTACGAGCTCAGCGCTGCCGAGCACGTCGTCGACCTCCATATTGCCGATCCCATAGCCGAGCTCGACTCCCTCGAGCGAAGCTCTGAACCGGCGAACCCAACATTCATATTCAACCTTGGAGCGTCGAGCTCCCCTCCGCCGGAGCTCAAATTCTCCGCCAAGCTCGAACCCACTCCACCTGTCGAAGCTCCGAAGCGCCGAGCTCGCTCATCTCCGACCTCCTACACTGCCGAGCTCCCTTGTCGAAGCTTACCGTCTCAACTCCGTCATCGAGCTCACCTCCGAGCTCAAGCCACACCAAAGAACCCACTGCCGACCCACTTCAATATGCCGAAGCTCCATTCCCGTCACCTCCAAGCTCGCCTCCAAGTCACGAGACCCTCTCCCATGCCGAGCTCACCATCGGAGCTCCCCACGACAGCTTAAGTCTCCTTCGTCGAGCTCCGAAGCGCGAAGCCCCAATACAGTCTTGAGCTCCTCCCTCATCGATCGCCGAGCTCGCCACCGCACTGCTACCGCCAAACTCCGATGTCGAAGCTCGAACTCCTTATCTTCTGCGTCAAGCTCCTCCCTTCGCGAGCTCTTCCCCTCACCGAGCTCGAACGGCGGCCGAGCTGCAACCATCGAGCGCTGACCTCGACTCCAAGCTCTTCACCAACCGAGCTCCCCCTCCGCGAACTCCCCGCCGAACCACACCTTCGACGAGCTCCCAAATTCGTGGCGAAGCTCGAAGGGTGAAAAGACGAGGAAGAAGAGAGAAAAAGAAGCAGAGGCGAAGAAACGAAGAAGCGAAGAAGAGCGAAGGAGAAAGAAAACTGGGCGAAGAAGAAAAGAGGAGGAGAACAGTGTAGAAAAGAAAAGAAAAAAAAAAGGGAGAAGCACCACGTGGCATTGCCACGTGGCATCGTAGCCGGAGGAAAATCAAATAGCCGAGCCGATTCAGCCGAAGTGCCGAAGTGCCGAACTCGTAATTGGAGAAAAAAAGAGGCTGGGCCACACGATCCGTCCGATCGTTCCAAAATTCGCGTCGCGACACGATCGACGCTCAGGAACGCGCCACGTGTCCCGATCGTGATCTGCATCACGATGCGCGCAGATCTGATCATGATGGACGGCCAGAAACGTGCCACGTGTCAAGATCGCGATCTGCCTCACGATGCGTGCTCATCTGGTCATGATGGACGGCCAGAAATCTGCCACGTGTCCAGGTAATATTTAAATTATTTATTTATTTATTCAATTGTTTTTTTTTTATTTAAAAAAATCCGAAAAAAATATTTAAAAATCGAAAAAATTAATTAAAAATTCTAAAAATAATTATTAATTCAGAAAAAATTGTTTTTAAATTCTGAAAAAATAATTATTAAATTAGAATAATTAATTAACATTTTTGATAATTAATTATTTAATTCGGAAAATGAATAAAAAATTCAAAAAAATGAGAAAAAATTCGAAAAAATCTGGAAAAATCACCAAAAATCCAGAAAATTCTGAGAATATTTTTGGGCATTTTACAAGCCCATAATAACACTGTTACACCCCGAGCAAGATTCCAAACTCCCTTAAGAACACCGATAAAATCTCGTACGCCATTAGAACAGTTAAACTACTCCTCAAAGGCTGATTACACTCAGTCTTTAGGAGTGGGGGGCTCGTGATATGGCTAAAAATAGGATTAAATCGGGACCGTTCACATCGGACTCGAATCTTAAAGCTCAGGGGTAAAACGGTAATTTCACATGCAAATGGGTCCGAAGCGGGTACTGGGTCTCCTTCTCACAGATCCAATAACCCGCAAACGGATCCACTTCAGCTGGGTACGGGTTTCAACCCGCTACCAACCCGATCCGACAAGATACAATCAAGGTCCCTGATTAGATCTAAATCAACGGCCATGATTCACATCTATCTTTTCACTGGGGATTAGGGATTAAATTCCTTAACTGATTATAGGGGATATACCTTATCAGATTACATGCCTTATCTGATTACGAGGAATATTTCTTATCTAATCACGGGGATTACATTCCTAAAACCAGTCCCTAAGACGCCTATAAATACCCCTCACCCATCTCCATTAAGAGGTAATCAATCTTTCTCTAGATATACGCTCTTTCATAATCAATTCTGGTTACTGACTTGAGCGTCGGAGGGTGCGTCGCCGGGAACAACCCCGGTGTCTCGCACTTTTTGCAGGTGCACGGTGGGAGCAACGATCAGAGTTCGACTACAGGTTCTCCTATTCAGTTTCCCCAAGAACTCACAAATTCATCTGTTTGCCCCCACACCAAATTTAGCGGCAACACTAACTGATGCACAGCGTATCAGAAAACAAAAAAACAATTGACTACATAAAATTTAATGAACCACTGAGGAAAACAAGCATCAATAGAATTGAAAACAAGCATCAGTCGTAAAGCCACCAGACAAATTGGAAAGGTTGATATTCATAGTGTACTACTTACAGTTAAAGCAAACAAGTGAAGCAAACAGCAGAATAAGTATACCACAGAATGTCTTTACACTTGCATAAATGATAAACATATTGTTAGCAAGTCGTGACAGGAAGGAAACTACTTTTCATTATGTGCTTACCAACTTAAATTTACAGTATCTCATCAAAGATTTAAGATGCGAAAAAGTAAAAGCAGAAGAAACCGACAACAAAAGAATCATAAACATGAAAGGAAGAAAAAAATCTCAATTTGTGGCATTTGAGTTGAAGAGGGAAATAGTCTTCCACCTTCAAGAAACCTGTAAATTTTCTATATACGAGAGTCACTCAGATGTTGAATGAAACCATTTTCTTGAAGCTAAAAAGCCAAACAATAGTGACAAGCAATCTACATTCGACCAAAATAGTTAAATATTAAAAATCAACAATGTCTGGTACATGATAGTTTAGCACGAAGAAAATTGTGAGATTAGAAAGAAAAGAAAAAAAGTATCAAATAATTCAGATGAATCTGTTTACACGTAACAAAAAGATTGCCACATTTAAGGGTCGCAACCGGTCCAGCCCGGAGGGCCCAGGCCCTCCAACCTGTAGCGGGTCGGTCCGGGCTACCTTTGGGACTGATCTGGTTCTGAAGGTGGGAATCCCAGCCCGGGCATCCCGGTTTCGGGCTGAACCGGGTCAGGCCGAGCCAATTTTTTTAATTACTTGTTTAATTATTTCCCACCCTTTTCCTTAAAATATAAAATAGATTTTTTTTTTAAAAAAACATAGAATATTGTAGGAAATTCCGAAGCACAAAAATCATTTTAACAAAAACATGTAATACATTCTCAAGTGTTTAAGTCTAGAATGAATTGCACGGGTCAAAAAAAAATTGCAATATATACAAACTACAATATTGCATAGTATGAGAGTGATCTAAATTTTGAGATCTTGTGTTAGAGCATCCACTGGCGTTGGCTAAAAACTCAAAAATAAATCGATTTAGAAATATGACTCACAATCGTTTGCTAAAAACCCATAATTTAGGATAGAAATGAACAGTAGTCTGCTAAACTTAGCAGCGCCTTTAGACAATTGCTAAATATAGGAAACGGACGATGTTCATCCGTTTGACGAAAGGGACGGATGAAGATATGCCATCTCGTTAAATAAAAATAAAAAAAATAAGAGACAGATGAAGATCTTCCGCCTCTCGTCGAAAACAATTTTTTTAAATAAAAAAAATCACTGAAAACACGCCAGACAGATGAAGGTGTTCCGTCTGATGTATTTTTTTGATTTTTTAAATTTAAAAAAATTGAAAAACACCCAAACTGGTGATGTTCATCCTTTTGGTGTGTTTTTTTTTATTTTTTTATTTTTTATGATTTTTTTATGATTAAAAAAAATCAAAAAAAGTCAAAACCACACCAAATGGATGAACATCACCCGTTGGGTAGGGCTGTTCATATTTTAGTTAAAACCGATTACTGAACCAAACCAAACCGAAATTTACCAATTTGGTTCGGTTTTTTGGTTTTCGGTTCAGTTTTGATCCAAACCGATTTTTTTTTGAGAGTACGGTTCGGTTTTTGGTTGGCTTCTAAATAAACAGAACCAAACAAAAAACCGAACTTTTTTGGGACCAAAATAAATTATACCCCTAAAATCCATCTCAAACTAAGCTCCTATGCAAGTGCACTTCAAAAACTCCATCTCAAATCATAAGATTAGAAAAGTAAAGCAAAATAATCAACTCAAGGCTTCAAAAATTGATTAAGTCACCTTAGCTCCATTGGGAATAATTTCACGCAGCTCCTTTACACGGTTTTGAATCATTTGCCGATCTTTCGGCCTTGGTCGGGGGTTCTCTCCAGGTCTGGATCTCTTTCTACTTACTTTACCCACTTCAGCAACCTTTTCCGCAGCATGATTATCACAGTTCAGTTTCTGACCATTTTCAATCCACAGGTTAATTTGACACTTATAGCCTTCACTTCTTTCAATGGTACACAAAAACTTAACTGAACTAGAAGCTGCTGGCTCACACTTTGTTGAAGCCTCCCAACCATTGTTGATCAAACTGGTTTGAAGTGAAGAACCATTGTACTAAAAATTTCGGTCAGTTCGGTTATTAACCGAACCTAAAATTCGGTTCGGTTCAAACCAAATTTTACCATTTTCGGTTCGGATTTCGGTTTCAAATATACCAAACCGAAAATTTCGGTTCGGTTCGGTTATTTTCAGTTCGGTTCGGTTTTGCACCGATGAACAGCCCTACCGTTTGGTGTGTTGTTGACTTTTTTTTTTGTTTTTTTTTTTTGTTTTTTTTTTGTTTACCGAATACCCAAAAAAAAAATACACAAAGAAGGAAGATGATCTTCTGTCGCTTCTGTTTTTAGACTTAGACGACTGAAGCGTGGTCCTTCTATTGCTATTTCTAAATGCTATATTTAGCAATGTACATAGAGAACGATAGTGGATGCTCTTAGATTGATAAAAAAAAAATGCATTGGATTATTGTCGGGCACAACTAAACCTATGATCTCATCGCCCTAAATTCCCTAGTGAGCTTCCACCGCAATAATCTTCAATCTTCGGGAGTCGGTGAGATTAGGTCTTTTGATTCTTTGTCCATTATACCAATGTATTTCATTAGTCCTAGGAATTTTGGGTTGAATAAAGATTTCATACATCAAATGATGTATCTTCAAATGCAATGGAGTTGGAGAAAGAGAACGAGAAGACACAAATATACATAATCACGAAGCTTGGAGTTGGAGAAAGAGAAAACACAAACAATGCCAAAAAGCAGCAATAACAGCACCAAAAACAAGAACGGCTGTTTAGAACTAGAACATAGACGAATCCAGTATTCTAAAAATCCCCCTAGGCAGCCGACTAGGCCCCGCCTAGGCGCTAGGTCATCCCTAACCGACTCGCCTAGGGCATGGCCTTTTAAAAAATCGGTTTGTTTGCCTAGACGGGTCTAGGCGGGTTTTTATGAGTGTTAAGTTAATCGATTCACTCAAATAACTATATTTTCAAAACCCTCGATCCCTGTGCCTCTCTCTCCCTAAAAAATTCAAATCCCTAAATCAGAAATCCCCCAAATTGCCCCAAATCCTCAAATTCTCAAATCGTCAAAATCTCAAATCGATCGCCCCTTTCATTAGAATCTTTGATAATAGGCAATACGCAAAACAAGCGCTCTACCATTGAGCTAATTTCCATTTATGATTTTTGAGTTATTTTTTTAGTATTATATATATCTTGTATTTTATGCAATATCATATTTTCTTATAAATATATTTTATAAAAAAAAAATCAGCCGCCTAGCTCCTAGCTGTCTAGGCCCCGCTTACAAGGCCTAGGCATTATGTCCTCATCGGCCGCCCGACTACCACCTAGCAATTAGAACATTGGACGATCTTAATTTTTGTTCTAAATGAAAGATGCCAGTCTTCGAGTCTTCGTCGAAACAAGTGATCATGCATCACGGAGTTTTGTAGGTCCGGGAAAATCATTTTTTATGCAGTTGCACGTAGAAATTAAAAAACGCAGTCGACCGCAAAAAAGACGCAGTCGACCACTAATATGCTTCGACTTGGGAGGACAAAATGCAGTCGACCGCAATGAACCACAACGTGCAGCTGGCTATATTTTGAGTGCAGGTTTCAGGTATGTATTTGTGTATATCCTTTCAGGAATTCTTTGGATGCTATATATAAATGCTGATGTGAACTCTAGAGCAATCGAACAAGGTTGGAGGCTAGAAGATTTAGAGGAAACAGCTCATCATACTGTTGGAGTGCAAGAGTCATAGCGTTCGTCAAGATCGTCTAGAGTTCTTTATTCTCTTCTATTTTTCATTATGCAATCCAATACGATGTTCGGTAGTTTTAGTTTTGCCATGAACTAATTTTATTTTCTATGGCTTCGATGTAGCCTAACCTTTAAAATACAATTTGGATTTCATATTAATTTATTCTACTACTTTCCATGGTTGCATGTTTTATTTCTATTCTTAATGCTTACAAATTTCTGACCAATTATTGTTTGATATCTTAAATCATAGGGAAACTAAGAAGTAACTTGTGATTTAGAAGTGCAGAATAAAACATCATTACCAGAGCGAAATTAGATATAATTTACCGAGATTAAGGTGACCTTAAATAAATCCAAAGAACTTAATGAATCTTCAAATAATTAAATTTACATAAAGATATGACGAATTATTAGTTTGGGACATGTTTAGTGTTATTCGAGAGAAGACATTGAATAATTAGGGAATTTTAGTTAACAACTTGAAAGAGTGGAATTTTCAATTTCATGGAATTGTAAATCGTGTGGAATTAGTTACGTGAAATCAAAACCCTAAATTTATCTTTGCTACTTATAAACACAAAAATTTTAGATTTCTTTCTTCTTAATTAGTTTAGTTTTTCTTTTAATTTAAATCTTCAATTCTCCAAATAGTAAATAATCTGGTGAATTTCAGTACTCAATAAAACAATGTCCTTGTGGGTTCGACGTTCTTCTCTTTTAAATTATACTACTTGTTATGATTTTGTGCGCTTGCAAATTATTCCATCAAACACAATACAACATAAGAATAAGATGAAAATATTTCATAAATTTATTGTATGCTGGAATAACAATTGAGCTAATGTAAGGGTTATGTACCATTTGTTGAAAAATTTTCATCATACTAACAATTGTAGGAAAAATACACCTACAAATGGACTCATAAGATTTTGAAAATATTAAGATTTGTGTTTTCAAAATGTTGTAAAAATTTTAACAAACTTTCGGCAAATTCTCAAGATTGTTCATTCATGTAAAAGTTTTCCATGTTTTTTTGTAATACAAAAATCATTTATAACCGTTTTGTATATATACTAAAAACAATAAGTATGATCAAAAAAAAAAAAACAATAAGTAGGTCGTACGTAGAATTTCATCTATGTGTAACATCTTTAGAGAAATTTTTTAATTTTTATTTCCTTAAAGCTTACACCATTGTTGAAATTCTTGAAGATTATAACCGCTCAAATTTATGAAATACACACAATCACTTATTACACTCATATATGGTTAGGGATGGCATCAGGGCCAGGCCAGCCCGGGACCGGCCCGGCCCGACCCCCCTCCTACCCGGGCTTAACCGTGAACCGGCCCCCCTTGGACCCGGTCCAGACCGGTCCCCATTTTTCGACATTTAGCCCGGTTAGGCCCAGCCCGCTCAAGGCCCGGGACCGGCTGAACCGGCCCGCCCGGGCTCGGGCCGACCGTTGGCAGATTTTTTCTTTCTTTTTTCAGAAAATAAAAAAAATTTAAAATTACAAAAATACCCCCCAACGAATTTATACTGGCTAGTTTTGGAGGGCACTTTAGGAAATCAAAAAAATGGCATTTTCTATAAATACCATACCACCGTTTCTTTCATTTCTCTTCACTAATTCACTCAAATATCTCACTCTCTACTATTTCTCCAATCAACAACAACAATTAGGTGATCAGCACTCTCTCAAGTGATCAAGATCAATTTTCTCTACATTTTGAAAGAAGAAAAATCAACAACAATCAAGTGATCAACTCATCAACATTCAACAACAACAATCAATACTACTTCTACTCCTAGCTCTCAAGTCTCAACTTTCTTACGGTATTTTAGTATAATTTTAATTTGTAGAATTAACATAGTTGATTATTCATTATTCTTATATAATTTGGGTTTTCTTGATCTTCTTCCTCTCATTTTTTTAGATTTTATTTTTAATTTTGGTAAAGTGGTTAAAGAAACATACACTACTCACTCACTAGTTCTTGACATTGTTGTTAATTTTTAATTGAGATAGATTGTTGTTTGTTTTTAATTATTAGTTGCCATACATTTAGTTGTTGTTTTCAATTAATTTTTACATACACTAGTTTTTTATAGTTAAATGGCTTCTAATCGATCACGCGGTGGTGGTAGACATAGCAGTCAAGAATCTACTAGTCATCACATTCCTTCCATTCCTAACCAATATATAGATAGTGAAGAAACATTTATGAATTATAATAGTTTTCCCGATTTGAATGAAACACATTCAAACCCTATAAAAATAGAAGATCATGTAGAACCACAACCATCGGAACAAGGTCCTTCTCTAAACTCAAGGAAAACAAGAGGGACTACTTCCGAAATACACAATTTTTTCAATTTTGTCTTTTCACAAAATGATAAGAGTGTAGGACATAAAATATGTAAGAAGTGTCAAACCCCATATAATTAAAATATGATCGGGCACGGGTACACTTCAACGTCACTTAAACAAATGTCAACCACAATTTTCGAAAGACAATCTCACACAACAAAAAATACTTCCTAAAACCGGTCAAGTAGATAGTCATACATATGATCACGATCACGTTCGTAGGGAAATGGCTAAATTAGTAATTATGGGTGAAATGCCATATTCGTTTGGTGAACAAAAATATGTAGAGAATTTCGTACAAACCACCTTCAACCCCCATTATAAAAAAATTGATAGGAATGTTGTTAAGAGTGATTGTAAATTAGTTTACAATGAGAGTAAGGATTTTTTGATGGCAACACTAAAATCACTAAACACTAGAACTTCATTGACATCGGATGGATGGGTAGGAGTAAACGGGGTTCCAATGATGTGTGTAACATGTCATTGAATAGATTCGGATTCGTTACTTCAAAAGAAAATAATTTCTTTTGGATATGTTAGGTACCCACATAAGGGTGAAATTATAGCCACACATTATGGAAGCATGCAATAATTTTTGTATTTATGATAAAGTATTTGCTATTGGTTTTGATAATGCATCCAATAATACTAAGACAATTGAGAGTTTGAAAATTACTTTAGATCCTGTAGAACACGAAATTTTCATGTTAGTCGTGTTTGTCACATTTTAAATCTTTGTGTGCAAGATGCACTAAAATATGAAAATGATAAACTAGAAGCAATAAGAGATTGTGTTCATTATATTATATTGAGTGGTTCAATTTATCAAGCTTTTTATGATTGGTGTAAACTTAGGGACATTGTATGTAGACGTTTTCCTCAAGATAAACAACATCGTTGGAATTCTACCTTTGAATTATTAGGTGTTGTTCTTCATTATCGTTTTAATCTTAGAGATTTTTGTGTTGCAATGGATATGCAAAATTGTATATTAGATAATGATTTTTGGTATTTTGCCGATAGTTTGTATAAATTTTTACAACTTTTTAACGATACAACTTTGCAATTTTCAAAACATATACATCTACATCTAGTGGTATTTTACTTGAAATTGTGACTATGATGACAACAATTAAAGATTTACAAAATGACCTTTTTATTGGAGATATGGTTAATGCAGCATATGTTAAATTTTTGAAATATTTTTATCCAATTCCTATGTTATATTGTGTAGCTAGTGTAATAAATCCTATGATTAAATTAGACGGTACAAAAAATTTAATTGGAATTTTTTACACTTATGCCCCACACGATGCAACACTAGATTTTGATCATGTTGCTTTTACTCGTAAATTTGAGAATATTTTTGACTAGGTTATATGATTCTTATGATAGGATTTATTCATCTAACACTATTCAAACACAAACACAAACACACAATGTTGATTCTTCTTCTTCTTCTTCCTCCATATTAGCAAAAGGAAAGAGTCAAGCTAGTATTGGTGTTTTTAATCTTATTAAATCAAAAAAGCCAAGAACCAATTCACCAAAGGAGTTGAATTGGTATAATGCACAAAGTGCAGTTGAAGATGTAGAAGATGTGTTACAATTTTGGAAGAGTAATGAAGCAATTTTTAATATTCTTTCTCGCATTGCTAAGGATCTGCTAACAACATCGGTGTCAACTATTGCATCGAAAAGTGGTTTTTCTCTTGGTGACAGGATAATGAGCCCGAGCAGGAACCGATTGACAGCCAAAAATTTGGAGATGCTAGTATGCACCGAAGATTGGATGAAAGCGGAAGAGATGACCCAAGACTTACTTGAAGCACAAGCTGGAGGTGGATCAACAAGTAGCGATGAATGAACGATTACATTTACTTAATTTACATTAAAATGTAGTTCAATAAATTGTAATTAATTGAAAATTTTAGGGTGATGAGATTCTATATTTAGATTAAGTTGAAGTGCACGACAATAGTCCAATGCCTTCTCTTCAATCTAAGTAGAGGCCATCTCGATCTTTAAATTCAAGTAATTCCCTTGATTTGTAATTTGATCTAAATAGACTAATTTGTATGAATTTTATTCATGTACTTCATTTTATTCAAGAAGTTCAAATTTATAAATCATGTACTTCATTTATTCATGTACTTCAATTATTTATGAAATTTTATTCTTTGCAATTGTTATAAAATTACAAATCCATATACTTGATCTTTAATAAAATTATAAAATTACAAATTCCGCAGGTACTCATCACGGACAATGGAACTCAATTCGCGGGTAAGCATTTTGGCAAGTTCTGCGAAGACCTTGGGATCCAGCAGCGCTTCTCCTCAGTGTGCCATCCCCAGTCTAACGGTCAAGCCAAGAACGCGAACCGCCAAATCCTCGACGGCCTCAAGAAACGACTCGATAACTCTTCCAAGGGGTTATGGGTCGACGAGCTACCCAGCGTTCTCTGGGCCCACCGAACAACAAAGAGAATCCCCACGGGAGAATCCCCTTTCAATCTGACATACGGCGCAGAGGCCGTCATTCCCCTGAAGATCGGGATCCCTTCACCCCGAATCATGGCTTTCGACGAGGCCGCCAACTCCCAACAGCTACGAGCCGACCTGGACCTCATAGACGAGGTCAGGAAAAAGTCCGCCATTAGAAGAAGCATCTACCAGCAAAGAATTGAGAAGTTCTACAACAAGAAGGTGCGCCCAACTGACATCAAACTCGGCGATCTTGTCCTCCGAAAACTGGTGGTATCCAATCCCAGCCAGAAGAGAAAGTTGGCACCAAATTGGGAGGGCCCCTACAAAGTATCCGAAGTTGTGCGCCCAGGCACGTACCGCCTGACCAGTGCCGAAGACAAGCCCATCAAGAGGTCCTGAAACGCGGAACACCTAATCAAGTTTCTAGGAGGAGAGTAGCCTCCATGTATATGATCAAGATTGTAATCGGCACGTCGTGCCTAGTCTTTTGTAAAGTTCAAATATATTGTAAATATGCCAGCTTTCTTAAAACAAGCTTACGGCTTCCTATTTTGTAACAAATAAAGAACATATCTCGAGCTCGGCGCTCGGATAACAGCGTGAGCCCAAAAAGCTTCTCTTACAAGCTTGGGGCTCGGTGCTCGGATAGCAGCGCGAGCCCAGATTACAAGCTTGGGGCTCGGCGCTCGGATAACAACGCGAGCCCAAAAAGCTTCTCTTACAAGCTTGCGGCTCGGTACTCGGATAACATCGCGAGCCTAAAAAGCTTTTCTAACAAGCTTGGGGCTCGGTGCTCGGATAACAGCACGAGCCCAAAAAGCTTCTCTTACAAGCTTGGGGGCTCGGCGCCCGGATAACAGCACGAGCCCAAAAAGCTTCTCCTACAAGCTTGGGGCTCGGTGCTCGGATAACATCGCGAGCCTAAAAAGCTTCTCCTACAAGCTGGGGGCTCGGTGCTCGGATAACATCGCGAGCCTAAAAAGCTTCTCTTACAAGCTTGGGGCTCGGTGCTCGAATAACAGCGCGAGCACAAAAAGCTTCCCTTACAAGCTGGGGGCTCGGACTCGGGCGGCTCGGCCTGGTTGGTTTTTTTGGTAACGTGCATCCAATCAAACAAAACAGCACCTCCACGCCCGCACCGTCTCTTCCCGAGAACATGTGCTGGAGCTCGGCGTCGGCACCGAGCAAGACGGGTGCCTTCTTCAAGGCACCGCAACCTTGACGCTCGGCGGCGACCCTCTGCTACACCCGCTCGCTCGGTTTGGGCTTCTTCAAGCTCATCAACCTATGTACGAGACGACATCTGCCAGCCACGCCCGCACCGTCTCTCCCCGAGAACATGTGCTGGAGCTCGGCGTCGGCACCGAGCAAGGCGGGTGCCTTCTTCAAGGCACCGCGACCTTGACGCTCGGCGGCAACCCTCTGCTACAGTGCGGGCTCGGCATCCGTCCCTCGCTCGGTTTGGGCTTCTTCAAGCTCATCAACCTATGTACGAGGCGACATCCGCCAACCACGCCCGCACTGTCTCTCCCCGAGAACATGTGCTGGAGCTCGGCGTCGGCCCCGAGCAAGGTGGGTACCTTCTTCAAGGCACCGCGACCTTGACACTCGGCGGCGACCTCGACACTCTTGCAACTGGTTCTCTCACAAACATGGGGGCTCGACAAACCGGAGCAAGGCCGCAGCTTTCTTCAAAGCCGCTCGACCGCCACGCTCGGTTACGACCCACAACCATGTGTTGACAAAATTTTATTAAGGTTTAGAGCGTCCGCCTTCGGCAGACGCCCCGAGCCTCGAGTCGAGTTATTAACCACCCTCTCACCCGCGAACAACTCGGGGTTTACGGCTTTTACAAGCCTAAACCCCGAACTGTTCGAGGATGGTAGGGGGGCCATCGACCCGCTGCTCTCTCCTTCCCGGAACAAACGCTCCGAGCCTTCGATCTGTTCAGCTGACCCTTCTCTCGCCCCGAACAACTCGGGGTTTACGTCTCTTACGAGCCCAAAACCCCGAATTGTTCGAGGACGGCAGAAGAGCCACCACGCTTCGGCTCTCTCCGAACCCCCGAACCGATCGGTCGACCCACCGCTCACCAACGAACAACCCGGGGTCTCGCGGCTCTAACAGCCTGAACCCCGAATAGTCCGAGGGTGATCGGTGTGCCTCCGATCCGGAGTACTCAGAAATATTTTATTCTCTGGGCGCCCGCCTTTGACAGGCACCCGAGTCAGACGACTCATTGCCTGACAACCAACAAGGGGAGTAGGGGATTATATAGCCCCCTGAGGCCCACATTTATTGCATCTGGGAATGCGAAACGAGAGAAGGCGAAACGTCGCCATAAATGTTCATGAGAATGCGAAACGTCGGCAGTTATTGCTTATCGAAAAGCTAAACGCCGCGACAGTCGCGCCCGTTGCAATAAGTCACCTCGGAGCCGACTCCTGCGCAACAAGCTCGGCTACCGTCCCTAGCGACCAAGATGATCAGAACACAGAAAATCAAATATTCTTATTTATTACTCATTGCTTACAACTCAATGAACGTCAGTACAAATACAAGGAAAAAGCTCACAACTCACTCGCACTCGGCTGGGAACTCGAATTTGGGGCTCCTATCACGGTCGGCCGGACCGACCTGGGAAGACACTCCCGCCACCGAGCTTCCTGCATCTTCGGGCTGCGCCCCATCCGATGGAAATATCGGAGACCGCCCAGTGGTCGAGTTGCTGGCCCCTTTAGTCAGACCAGCGCCTAACACCAGCTTCAGCCTGCGAATCTCCAGCTCCTTCTCGACTACGGCCTCACGAAGGAAAGACTCCGAAGCCGACCCCCCGCTCGAAGCTTCCGAGAGGGACCAGTCCGTCTCGATTACCCACCAGTCTCGATCGGCTACGGCCTTCTTCAGGCGCGCCAACTCCAAGCCGAGCTCCCTGGACCTGTTCAGAAAATAGTCAACGGCGGCGGCTCAGTCCCGAGCCTGCTTCTGTTGACGAAGCAAAGCTGCCTCCGTGGCCTCCTCCCCCGCTCGTACTAGAGGTACCTCGGCAACAACGGGGAGGGCGACACAGGTCCCGTGCGTCTATCAAAAGACGAGAACAAACATTACAAAAAACACAAGTCTGGAAGGATCGGCCCAAAAAAGTAAATTTCATTTCTTTCAAAAAGTTTGATACAAAAGGCGTGGTGGCCAGTCCGCTTAAGGCATTTACATCAAAACGAGAAAAAAGAAAAAATACTTCTATTCTTGAAGGGGGTGGCACCTCGTCGTCGACCTGATCGCCCGCCGCATCGTCGCCTCCCGGGGTGGGAGGAAGGTTCGGCGCCCATCCATAGCAGAGATGGTCCACGTTCTGCTCGGGGTAGATCTGCCTAAAGTGGGACTTGGCCTGTTCGTACGCCTCGTCCTGCGCCACCATGATGGTCTCCCCCAAGGCCGACTCCATCTCCAGTGCCTTGACTGCCTTCTTCCCCTTCTCCGCCTCGGCCGCGATCTTCGCCTCAAGATCCTCCCGGTCCTACTTGTGAATCTTGCAGAGTGACTCTATCTGGGCCTCGTGGACGGCCACCATAGCCCGGGCATCTTTCAGCTCATCCGTGGCCTTGTTCAGTTCGCGGAGGTACTTCTCCGCATTCCGCCTCTCGATGTATATCTCTTTCTCCAAGCACTTGTGGAAGTGCTGACTATGGAGCATCGCCTGTCCGATGAGAGAAAGATCAGAAAAAACTCCAAGTTAAAAAAGAAAAGCCAAGCCAAGCCAACTTACCGAGAGGTGTCCCTGGCACCACCGCATGTAGGCCTGGTCGGCCGTCTGCATCGCCAGGGCCATCAAGTCGCACTCGGTGGCGGCCTTCGAGACGAACTCGACCGACACAGGCCCATCAAGCAGAGAATCCCCCCTGCACAATGGACCAATCAAGGGCAAAGGGCAGCATACCCTGCCTGCCCACCTTCTCCGCGGCGGTCGGCCGAATAGGGGGAAGCCCTTTTTCCCGGGGCATCCACTGTCTTGCCCGAACCACTCCCGGCGTCCCGAGCCGCCCTCGACGAATGGGAGCGGGGGGAGTGGTGCCTCTTGGCCTTCTTCGCCGGGGAAGGCCCCTCGGCCTCCGGGGCTGGCCCCTTGGAGGACCCCCCGACCTGCGCAGCCAGCTTCTGCTTCTCGGCAGCTATCCTCTCCTGCTCGGCCTTCTTCTTCTCTATCCTCGCCTTCTCGGCGACAGCAAGCAACATCTTCTTAGCGTCCACCTGTTGAGTTGTCATCCCTGCAAAAACAGAAGGAAGAAGAGCTAACGTTAACACGAAGGCAGGAAAATGAACATATTCGGAAAAAAACATACTAGGGTCGGCGCGACTCAGTCCGGCCCGGGCAAGGTGTATCTCGGTCACTCGTGGCCATGCGATACTATGCCCCCCGACTATCTTCTCCACCCTCTTCCACTCCTTGGCGGTCAAGTCGCTCCGCTTCGGAGGCTTGTGATTCGGCTTGATAAAGTTCCACCTGGTCGGAATTCCCCAAGACCCCTCCGTCCGAACCACGAAATATTTCTCTTTCCACCCCTTTATGGAATCCGGATGACCATGCATAACCTTCTTAAGCGGCTTCGGTGAAAAGTAGAAAATCCCCTCTTGGTCTCCGAGCGAGCCGATCCCAAGGACGGCTCGAAAATACGTCAGCCTCGGCTTCACTCCCTTCTCTTGGCACTTTAGTATGAAGCAGACTAGATGCTTCCAAGAGTTCGGACCATACTGCATAGGGCACAGCCCCGCCCACTTCAGAACCCTCTTAACGAATGGATGAAGAGGCAGCCTCAGCCCCGAGAGGAAGGCATCCTCGGGGAACATGCAGTAACCCAGCGCCAGAACCGTGGTGGACCGAATACCTGGGCTCGGAATGAAGAGCTTGAACTCCCGCGGAATATAGTAGGCGGCCCTGATAATGTTCAAATATTCCGCCTTCAAAATGCTCGGGATGCTATCAGCGCAAATCTTCACCCGAGTGTCTTCGCCCGGCACTGGAGGGATCGGTCCGATGTCCTTAATGTCGTCGGGATACATCCGAATCGATCCCAGATTCCTGAAGGTGACCGGGGGAAACTCGAAACCCGTTCTCGGTGCATATTCATCTGGTGAGGAAGGACTATGCGGTATAGTCAAGACCTTCTTCTTCCGACGAGGGCGGGCCTTACGCTCGGGAGACGGCGTCGACAAAGGGGGAAGGGGTGGAAGATCTTCTCCAACTCCGATCGACCTTCCCGCCGTGCCCTGGCCCGCGTCTCCTTGGGCAGCCTCCCGTTCGTCGACCTCATCCTCCTCATCGTGAACACCCGGGACCTCGGGATCCTGACCCTCCTCGTCTTCCTCCTCACCCTCGGCACCCTGTTCCTCCTCGTCTTCCTCCTCATCCTCGGCACCCTGCTCCTCCTCGTCTTCCTCCTCGCCCTCGGTGCCTTCTCCCTCCTCTTCCTCATCGTCCTCCTAATCCTGCTCCTCCTCGTCCTTGCCGTCCCCCTCGTCCTCTTCCTCCTCTTCAACCTCATCCATGGGCTCCTTTCCCAGCCTTCTGGACCTCAGCGGAGACACCACGAAGACTACGTCCTCACCATCGTCCGACCCGGGGTCGATCAGAACCTCCTCCTTCATCTTATACTTACTCAAGGACAAGGACGTCTCCTGCTCGGATTCCTCCGCTGAACGGCATGATGAGCTAGCCTCGGAACCGGACTGAGTTCGCGACATTACTAAAAAGAAAGTAACTAACCTGAAGCGTAGGAATTCACGGTCACCGGAAAAAATTGCCGACGGCAAGTAAGAATCCCGCTCTTGTTAAAATTGGAGAATGAGTAATAAAATGAAGAAGAAGAAATGAGGGAGGGGAAAGGGGTTTTAAAGAGGAAAAGCGACTCCTCGATTTCCGCAAAAAAGATCTGGCTATTGGATCTTAACTGTCAAGATCCAGCGGCCACCAAGATCTGGAAACGCTTTGATCTTTGCGCCCATAACGTCAGCAATATGCATAAAATTACCCCACTACCCCTCCACCTTTTCTCTCCAAACAGGCTTTTTTCGACAAGTCTGGAGGTTCGACGCTCGGATAGAAGCGCGAGCCACAAATTCCTCTTCTATTTCACAGAAGGGTCGACGCTCGGATAGAAGCGCGAGCCAAAAATTTCTCTTTTATTTCACAGAAGGGACGACGCTCGGATAGAAGCGAGGGCCACAAATTCCTCTTCTATTTCACAGAAGGGTCGACGATCGGATAGAATCACGAGCCAAAAATTCCTCTTCTATTTCACAGAAGGGTCGACGCTCGGATAACACCGCGAGCCCCAACTACCCTCCATTGATTCAGAATGGCTCGGCGCTCGGATAGCACCACAAGCCCCAACTGCCCTCCTTTGATTCAGAGGGGCTCGGCGCTCGGATAGCACCGCGAGCCCCAACTGCACTCCTTTGATTCAGAGTGGCTCGGCGCTCGGATAGCACCGCGAGCCCCAACTGCCCTCCTTTGATTCAGAGGGGCTCGGCACTCGGATAACGCCGCGAGCCCCATAAGCCCCCTTCTTATCACAAGGGACTCGTCTACCGACCCCTAGTGCTCGACAAACCGAGCCCCAGAAGAAGGCCTCGCCTCCTCCTCGCTCTCCCAACTAGCGAGGAGATCGTCCACCGACCCTTGGTACTCAACAAAACGGACTCCAACGGGAGACCTCGGCGTCCCCCCGCTCTTCCAACTAGCAAGGGGATCACCTACCGACCTAGCCCCTACTGAACAGGATCTCGACGCCCCTTTGCTTTTCCAGCAAGTAAGGGCCCTCGCCTACCGACCCCAGACGCTCGACGAACCGAGCTCCAACCCGAGACGCTCGACGAACCGAGCTCCAACCCGACAAACCTCAACGTCCCCTCGCTCTTCCAACTAGCGAGGGGATCGTCTGCCGACCCTCGGAGCTCGTCTACCGACCCCAGACGCTCGGCAAACCGAGCTCCAACCCGACAGACCTCAACATCCCATCGCTCTTCCAACTAGCGAGGGGATCGTCTGCCGACCCTCGAAGCTAGACGCTGGGGAAATCGTGCCTCATCCCGACAGACCTCGACGTCCCCTCGCTCTTCCAACTAGCGAGAGAATCGTCTGCCGACCCCCAAGACTCGTCTGCCGACCCTAAGGCTCGGCGAGCGTCACTCCGACTCTTCTGCACTTAGCATCTCGCGCAAACTCCAATAAGGGATCCCTTCCTCCTACTCGCTGGTCTCTTCTGGAAATAGCAAAACCTACTTTCTCACCGCACCCTCCATCTTGCTCTTCCTACAGAGGCGATGAATCACTCCTACACGGCAAGCTCACACAGCCCTGTAGGAGTGTGGGGCTTGTGATATGGGTTAGAAATGACGTGGCCCATCCTAGGCCACGGGATCCCCTCAGGATACGCGCACCTTCTGATCCCCCGGATCCGCCACGTCTGCGTCGGAAAACTGCCCGGGCCACTGCCACGTCAGCCCGGAAACCGCCCGGGCATCTGCCACGTCAGCCCTATACCGCCCTGATTTCCACCGCTTCAGCCTCACGGGCAACCGGGTCCAGATCCGGTTGGCATCTTCTATAAATACCAGACCCCCTACTCCTTCTCCAGGTAATCAAACTTTCTGCACTCAAACCCTAGTTACTGTTACTCTCCCTTAGTGACTGACTAGATCATCGGAGGGTCTGCCACCGGGACCAACCCCGATATTCCGAGACTGTCTGCAGGTACATGAAACCCTCGGATCCGAGCCCCAAAGATCCGAGCCGAGCATCAGCCTCCACCTCAATACCGCCTACCCCAGTACCGTTCATCCAGCCGAGGTTCGTCTACATAGGAGTCTCCTCCTTCAATACAAATCGAGTAAGAACTCACGCTTGGTGCATCCACACGTTTACCAAAAACAAACCGCAAAAATGAATGATTGATTCCTCAACAATGAAAATGATCACTCCAAGATGCTCATCAGACATCAATGTGACCTATGATATTAGACCTTACTTTTTCTCATGGTGCCATACTTTCATTCCATATATGATACATTCCATCTTCGACCTACAAATAATGATCTCCATCGTAGCTTATCTGCGTCTTGTAATTTTGGAAAAGAATTTTCTAGTCTTGTAAACTAATATAATATTAGCAGCACACATATATGTTGCTGCTAATTTCGGTGTGGGAACAAACTAATGATTTGTGGATTCTTCTGAAAACAATAAAAGCGAACCTGTTGACTTCTTCCCGGCGTTTGACTATTTCTCGCCGCTGCCGCTAACCTGCAAAAAATTCGAAACACCGGGATCGATCCCAGCGACGAACCCTCAGACGCTCAAGTCAGTAGGAAGATTAGGAATGAGCATTTGTGGAAAAAATACTGATTACTTTTTTTATAGTGGGGGTAGAGGGATATTTATAGTCGCCTTTAGAGACAGCTTAGAGATAATCATTTATCTCTCTATCCCTGTGTTTTTGGATAGGAAACAGCGTTTGAATCGTTTCATGATAAGAGAATTGGTTTAAACCGTCTCTTAAAGATAATCACGAATTTGAATTACTCTTTAAATATTCTGGGTTTGTTCATGATGGATTGTCACCTTAACCCAGTAAGACAGACCCGTTTTGGAATTATTGGGCTTGAAAAAGACCCAGTTCTCATTTTTGGACCCGTTTACAGGTGAAATTACCATTTTACCCCTAAGAGCTTTAAGATTCATGCCCAATTGGAACGGTCCCGATTTGGTTCTATTTTTACCCATATCAATGTACAATGATACCTCATCTTATCCTATGTCTAGCAAAACCATTCATAACTAATGCCCATACCAAAACTTGAACAAAGTGCATAACCAATAAACAGATTCATAAAATTAACACCAAAGGTCGATAAGCTTAACTATAACAGCCAATCTTAGAGACAATCTGTACTACAAATGTAAAGCAGGCTAAAGCACTCTAAAATGCATAAACAAAAGTGGGGAGTATAAGTGTCTTGACACCGATTTGCGCCCGAGAAGCAGCTTCTGGACGGAGAAAATCTTCAAACCTCGTTCAAACATATGACATAGTTTGAGAAGGATGACTACACATACATGGGTTTTTATCCCAAACATACATTATAAATACATTGGACCCACTTCTTACTAAAAGACAAGGTTTTAACATTGTCTTTTAGTGAGAAGTGGGCCCCAGTTCATTTATAATGTATGTTTGAGGTAAAAACTCATGTATGTCTAGCACTTGTGTAGTTTGAGATGCCACATTATGGTCCACTCTTCTCCATTGCTCTTCGATGCGACACACGCATCAGTTTCCTGTAGTGTTTCTCCATTAAACATGAATAAATTTACGGTGATCTTTTCTTCCTTCATGACCAAAAGCATGCTTTGGCAATTTTCATGACCCCATTTTCAACATGGGTCTTGCATCCAAGACTATTGATATGGGTCAGGAATAAAGCGTGGCTCACCCTGAGCCACCAGATCTCCTCAGGATACGCGTCCTTCCTGATCCTCCAGATCAGCCACGTCAGCACCGGGAAACCGCCCGGAGATCTGCCACGTCAGCCCGGAAACCACTCCGGCGCCTGCCACGTCAGCCCTATACCGCCCGACTTTCCACCGCTTCAGCCAATCGGGTAACCGGGTCCGGCCCAGCCCCAAACGGGTCTAGACCCGATTGGAAACTCCTATAAATACCAGGCCCCCTCCTTTCTTAAAAGGTAATCAATCTTTTCTCCTTTAAACCCTAGTTACTGTTGCTCTTATCTTAAAGTAACTGACTAGATCGTCGGAGGGTCTGCCACCGGGACCAACCCCGGTGTTTCGAGACCATCTGCAGGTACACCAGACCTCGGATCCGAGCCACCTGATCCGAGCCCAGACATCCACCTCACTCCAGCCTGTCGCAGGTACCGCTCGGCCAGCCGAGGGTCGCCTCTGAAGAAGCTTTCTCCTTCAATACAAATCGAGTAAGAACTCACACCTGGTGCATCCACACGTCTCCCAGAAACAAACCGCATCAGGTTGGCGCCGTCTGTGGGAAAGCCACTTCGGAAGCCGACCGAGTCCTACGGCCGAGGTACCTCGATTGCCGAACTCCCATGGCCTCCAAAGGCAAGGGGGCTGCATCCTCCGTCAACCGACGAGACACACTCCCATCAAATACCAACGCCGGGCCGCGCACATCAAAGCATAGGGCCTCCCGTCGGGGATCCCAGCGGGCCCCCACTCCTCCAATCCAACCTGACCTTCGAGGAATAATCTCCAGTCGGCACGCTGACCGTAGTAGGGAAAGGGCCGCTTCCAACTCGGCCCCGAACCGTCCTAGGCCACCGCCGGAAGAACGAAGGCCAGCGCTCAGCCGAGTCGGGAGGCAACCTCTGGTCCAGCCGGCCCGAGCTGAGGGAGCTCCTGTTACTCAGCAGGAGTTTCAGGACTTCCGAAGGGAAATCCTTGGGGCTCTCCAACGGGCCCCCAGGGAGGAAGCACGCCGTTCTCAAACCAGGTTAGACGCTGAGGCCAGCGTCTCGCGCTCCTCAACAATCCAGCCCGAAGCCGAAGACATGCTCCTGAGGCGCCTCCAAGAAATGGAGGACCGAATCGATCACATGGGCGACGGTGTCGGAGCCGGTCAGGGGTACAAACCTGTCCGACCCCCCTTTTCCGCCCTCATTATCCAAGCAGAAATTCCTCGGAACTTCCGACCCCCACAGTTCGAGACCTATAACGGCGAAGGGGATCCTGCTGATCACATGGAGGGTTTCAAAACCCTCATGATGATTCACAGCGCGTCGGATCCTCTGCTGTGCCGAGCTTTTCCGGCCACCCTTCGGGGTCCGGCTCGTGAGTGGTTCTCAAAACTCGCCCCCGGCTCCATTTACTCCTTTGATCAACTGGAAGGCAATTTCCTCGCCCATTTTGTAACCAGCCGGAAGGCCGAAAGAACGAGCGCCTCTTTACTTGGGCTCAAACAGGAAGGGGGGGAATCACTCAGGGCGTTTGTCCGGAGATTCACGGCGGAAGCAAGGTCAGTCTCCTCTCTCGATCCGGGCGTCGCCTCCGCGGCATTTCGGCACAACGTCCGTCATGGACAGCTGAAAGCTTCTCTGGCAAAGAAGCCCCCGATCGATTTTCCCGACCTCCTCAACCGAGTCGAGAAGTACATCAGGGCAGAGGAAGCCCTAAACCCCGACGAATCCAGGGAAGCACTCGGAAAAGGGAAACGGAAGGCCGAGGAAGTCGAGCCTTCGAAAAAGGCCCCAAGGGATGGGAGCACCATGAAGAAGGTACCGCCGGTTCCTCGCTTCGAAAGGTATACCCCGCTCACACAAAATGTGTCCTCCATACTCCTTGCGATCGAAGACAGAGACCTCGTTCAGTACCCCCCTCGGCCGTCCAACAACACTAGCAAGAAAAGGGATCAGCGGTTCTACTGCCGCTTCCACCGAGACAACGGGCACGACACAGATCACTGCCGTGCCCTGAAAGATGAAATCGAGGCACTGATCCAGCGAGGATACCTCCGGGAGTATAAGAGAGATGACGCTCGGTTGCAAAAGGACACGAGGAACAGGAGAACCTCACCTCCTCCTCGAGCTCCCCTACAACTCCCCAGACAAGAGCAGGAGCTGGAAGAACCGGACGACCAACCCATACTGCACTGCGTCCACGGAGGGCCCATGGGAGGGGATTCTAACACCTCCCGTAAGGCGTTCATCCGGGACGTTAACGCCGTCCAAGGGCCTCTCACTCCTCAAATCCAACCACTCCCCGTCTCCTTCTCGGGTGACGACCTGGAGGGGGTTCGGCTCCCACACTGCGACGCTCTCGTAATCAATCTCAGCATGGCAAACTTTGATGCTCGGCGGATCCTGGTAGACAACGGGAGCTCGGTCAACATTCTGTTCCTCGATGCTTTCGAGAACCTAAAGCTCCCCCGAAGCAGACTGAAGCCGGCCGGATACACCCTGCACGGATTTTCTGGAGTACCGGTGACAATCGAGGGGATCGTCACACTGGATGTCACGGCGGGCACGGCTCCGAATCGGAGAACCGAGTCGATGGACTTCATGGTTGTCAACATCAAGGCAGCCTATAATGCCATACTCGGCCGACCGGGCCTATGCTCCCTCCAGGCTGTTCCCTCGGCCTACCACCAGAAGATGAAGTTCCCCACCAGTACCGGTGTAGGAGTGGTCCGAGGGAATCAAGAAGCCGCTCGCTCCTGTTATATGACAGCAATAGGAAGCGGAGTGCTCCCCCTCGACGCCGTGGAAATGCAGCCTCAAAGGACCCAGCCAGAGCCAGAGTCGGCAGACGAGCTGGAGGATGTCTCCTTCGAGGCAGAGGATTCATCGAAACAATTTCGAATAAGCCGCTCCCTCGCACCTCGCCTCAAGTCCGACCTCATCGCCTGCATCCGGCGCAATGTCGATCTGTTTGCTTGGAAGCCCTCTGACATGCCAGGAATTTCCGAGGAACTCATCATGCATAAACTCAGCGTGATCCCCGGCTCGAGACCAGTGGTACAGAAGCGACGCAAGTTCGCGCCAGAGCGACAACAGGCGGTTAATACAGAGGTCGATAAACTCCTTGCCGCGCGCTTCATCCAGGAGGTCAGCTACCCCGAGTGGTTGGCAAACGTCGTCATGGTGAAAAAGGCGAGCGGGAGCTGGAGGATCTGCATTGATTTCACGGATCTTAACAAGGCATGCCCGAAGGACCCATTCCCCCTTCCCAGGATCGACGCTCTCGTCGATGCAACATCGGGTCACGAGCTCCTATCCTTCATGGACGCGTTTTCAGGCTACAACCAGATCCGCATGTTCCCTCCCGACATCGCCAAGACGTCCTTCGTCACGGACCAGGGGCTCTATTGCTACAGAGTCATGCCCTTCGGGCTGAAGAACGCCGGGGCCACATACCAGAGGCTCGTCAACAGGGTCTTCAAGGAACAGATCGGGCACAATATAGAAGTGTATGTGGATGACACACTCGTCAAGAGCCGGCGGGGAGAGAATCACGTCTCCGATCTGGAGGAGGCCTTTGGGGTACTTCGGACACATAACATGAGGCTTAACCCGAGCAAATGCGCCTTCGGCGTCTCCGCGGGAAAGTTTCTTGGGTTCATTATCAGCCAAAGGGGAATCGAAGCGAACCCCGAAAAGATCCAAGCAATCCTGGACATGGCCCCTCCGAGGAACATCAAAGAAGTCCAACGACTGACTGGGAGACTGGCGGCCATCGGCCGTTTCCTCTCCAAGTCCGGAGAGAAGTCTCTTCCCTTCTTCAAAGCCCTGCGAGGCACCGACGGGTTCGAGTGGGGAGTACAGCAGCAAGAGGCCTTCGCCCAGTTAAAGGAATACCTCGCGAACCCCCCTCTTCTCAGCAAGCCCGAACCAGGAGAGCCACTCTGGCTCTACCTATCAGCCTCGGAGAAGGTGCTCAGCGCCGTTCTCGTTCGGGAGGAAGAGGGATCACAGAAGCCTGTGTACTACGTCAGCAAGGTCCTACTCGATGCCGAGACCAGGTACTCTCGGATGGAGAAAGTAGCGTTCGCCCTGATCATGGCCTCGCGAAAGCTCCGTCCGTATTTTCAATCTCATTCTGTCCAAGTGCTGACGGACCAACCCCTGAAGGCGGTACTCTACAAACCAGAAAGCTCGGGTCGACTCGTGAAATGGTCAATTGAGCTCAGCCAATATGACATTGGCTATCAGCCCAGAACAGCAATCAAGGGGCAGGCGCTCGCAGAATTCATTACGGAGTGCACTATCTCCGAGCACCCTGCAAACACGGAGAGCGACCAGACGTGGGAAGTTTACGTCGATGGTTCCTCCTGCGAGGCAGGCAGCGGAGCAGGCATCATCCTCCGAGGCCCAGACGGTTTTCTTCTGCAGTATTGCCTCCGCCTCAACTTCCCGGCCTCTAACAACGAGGCCGAATACGAGGCAATGATCGCTGGGCTCACCCTGGCTCATCAAGCCGGTGCCAAACAGATCAGGGCTTTCAGCGACTCCCAGCTCGTGGTCAACCAGATCACCGGGGAGTACGAGGCCCGAGACGATCGTATGGTCCGTTACCGAGGTGTAGTTCAACGCCTACTCTCGTCCTTCGACGAGTCGGCTGTTTTGAGGATCCCTCGGGAGCAGAACGTCCAGGCTGACGCTCTGTCAAAATTGGCGTCCTCTTCCTTCGAAGGTCTCGACCGCACGGTCCTGATCGAGGTCATGCTTAAACCCAGTATAGACATTCCGGAGGTCCTGAGCCTCGAAGATGGAGAGCCCCCCGAAGACTGGACAACTCCAATTAGACGATTTCTCGTCAAGGGAGAACTCCCGGAAGACCGAGCCGAAGCAAGAAGGGTCCGGGCCCGAGCGGAAAGGTTCGCAATGATCGACTCAACACTCTTCAAAAGGTCCTACACAACCGCGGATGGACGGCCTTATCTCCGCTGCCTCACTCCCGGCGAAGCCGAATATGCTCTCAAAGAATTACACGAGGGGATCGGCGGGTGTCACATGGGAAGCCGTTCGCTCGCACGAAAGGCTTTGAACCACGGGTACTACTGGCCCACCATGCTGCAGGACGCTTTAAATCTCGTCAAGAAATGTGGCCCCTGTCAAAGATTCTCCCCCATCAAGAGGGTTCCCCAAGCAAACCTACGATCCATGGCCAGTCCAACCCCCTTTGCAATGTGGGGGATGGATCTGGTAGGCCCTTTTCCCAAGGCGACGGGGCAACGAAAGTTCCTTATAGTTGCCATCGACTACTTCACCAAATGGATCGAGGCGGAGCCACTAGTTACGATCACCGAGCAGCAGACTCAACAATTCTTCTGGAAGCACCTTATCTGTCGGTTCGGGATCCCCCAAGTGCTCGTCACGGATAACGGGACCCAGTTTGCAGGCAAGCATTTCCGCAAGTTCTGCGAAGACCTCGGTATCCAACAGCGCTTCTCTTCGGTATGCCATCCCCAATCCAACGGACAGGCAGAGAACGCGAACCGTCAGATCCTCGATGGACTCAAGAAGCGACTCGATAATTCCTCCAAGGGGCTATGGGTCGACGAGCTGCCGAGCGTTCTCTGGGCCCATCGAACAACAAAAAGGATCCCAACAGGGGAGTCACCCTTCAACTTAACGTACGGCGCTGAGGCCGTCATTCCCGTGGAAATAGGTATCCCCTCTCCCCGAATTATGGCATATGACGAAGCAAGCAACTCCATGCAACTGCGAGCAGACCTGGACCTCATTGACGAGGTCAGGGAGAAGTCATCCATCAGAAGGAACATCTACCAGCAAAGAATCGAGAGGTTCTATAACAAGAAGGTGCGCCCAACAAACATTGCTCTCGGAGATCTTGTCCTCCGGAAACTGGCGGTATCCAACCCCGGCCAGAAAAGGAAGTTGGCACCAAACTGGGAGGGCCCTTATAAGGTTTCGGAGGTCGTACGACCGGGTACCTATCGCCTGACCAACACCGACGGCAAACCTGTCAAGAGGCCCTGGAATGCGGAACACTTGATTAAGTTCTTAGGAGAATAGCCTCCATGTGAAATATAATTTTAAACGGCACGTTGGGCCTAGTCTTTTGTAAAGTCCTGTAAACGGCACGTCGTGCCTAGACTTGTCTGTAACAAGCATGTATTGTAAACATCAGCTTTCTTAAAACAAGCTTATGACTCCAATTCTTGTAAACAGATAAAGGACCCCTCACGAACTCGTCACTCGGATGAAATCGCGAGTCCAAACACGCTTCTCTTACAAGCGTGGGGCTCGTCACTCGGATGAAATCGCGAGTCCAAACACGCTTCTCTTACAAGCGTGGGGCTCGTCACTCGGATGAAATCGCGAGTCCAAACACGCTTCTCTTACAAGCGTGGGGCTCGTCACTCGGATGAAATCGCGAGTCCAAACACGCTTCTCTTACAAGCGTGGGGCTCGTCACTCGGATGAAATCGCGAGTCCAAACACGCTTCTCTTACAAGCGTGGGGCTCGTCACTCGGATGAAATCGCGAGTCCAAACACGCTTCTCTTACAAGCGTGGGGCTCGTCACTCGGATGAAATCGCGAGTCCAAACGCGCTTCTCTTACAAGCGTAGGGCTCGTCACTCGGATGAAATCGCGAGTCCAAACACGCTTCTCTTACAAGCGTAGGGCTCGTCACTCGGATGAAATCGCGAGTCCAAGCATGCTTCTCTTACAAGCGTGGGGCTCGTCACGCACCGTCTCTCCATGAGAACCTGTGCAGGAGCTCGGCACCGACCCCTCGCAAAGGCGGGCGTCCCCTCCGGGGGGCACCGCGACCTGAACGCTCGGCGGCGGGGCTAGGCTACGCCTGCAGTTGTCTTTCTCACCGTTGTGGGGGCTCGGCACCCGTCCCTCACTCGGTTTGACCTCCTCGGAGGCCATCAACCGAGACTCGAGGCGACATTCGCCAGCCACTCCCGCACCGTCTCTCCATGAGAACATGTGCAGGAGCTCGGCACTGACCCCGAGCAAAGGCGGGCGTCCCCTCCGGGGGGCACCGCGACCTGAACGCTCGGCGGCGGGGCTAGGCTACGCCTACAGTTGTCTTTCTCACCGTTGTGGGGGCTCGGCACCCGTCCCTCGCTCGGTTTGACCTCCTCGGAGGTCGTCAACCGAGACTCGAGGCGACATTCGCCAGCCACTCCCGCACCGTCTCTCCACGAGAACAAGTGCAGAAGCTCGGCGTTTATCCCGAACAAGGCGGGTGCCCTCTCCGAGGGCGCCGCGACCTTGACACTCGGCGGAGACGCTCGACGCTGCCTTCCGCCTGTTCACTCACCAAGCGTTGGAAAAATTTTTATTTAAGCTTTGAGGCATCCGCCTTCCGCGGACACCCCGAGCCTTGAGTCGGATTATTGGCCACCCTCTCACCCGCGAACAGCTCGGGGTTTTCGGCTTTCGCCAAAACCTAAACCCCGAACTGTTCGAGGATGGCAGGGAGGCCAAAGACTAGCGGCTCTATCTCTCTCGACTCGAACAGATCAGTCGACCCCTCTGTCGCCCAAGAACAGCTCGGGGTTTACGGCACGGACAAAGTCCAAAACCCCAAATTGTTCCCGGGCGGCGGAAGAGCCACCGAGCTTCGGAATTCTCCGAACACCCCAAACGATCGGTCGGCCCACCGTTCACCAACGGACAACCCGGGGTCCCATGGCCCTGGCGGCCGGTACCCCGAATTGTTCGAGGGTGATCGGTATGCCTCCGATCCGGGATGCTCGGAAACATTACCTTTTGTGGACGCCCGCCATGAACAGACATCCGAGTCAAATGACTCACTGATGGAAAAAAGAGGGGGGGGGGCGATTATATAGCCCCCTGAGGCCTCATTTATTGCACCTGGGAATGGGAAACGGCGGAAGGCGAAACGTCGCCATAAATATGCCTAGGAAGGCGAAACGTCGCGATTATTGACGAAGTCGCGTCAATTGCGACTTCGGAGGTTTCTCGTCAGCTACACTCGGCATCCGAGGCAATCAGGGCTCCGAAGAACAAACGATCTTATTCATTACTCATCGCTTACAACTCAATGAATGAAAACGCAAATACAATGAGCTCTCAACTCACTCACTCAGCCGGGAACTCGAATTCGGGGCTCCTGTGACGCTCGGCTATCCCAACCAAGGAAGACGTGCCCGCCACCGAGCTCTCCGCATCATCCGGCTGTGTCACAACCAGCGAAGGAGGCGGCAACCTCCCCGGAGTAGAGTTACTTGCCTCTTCAACAAGACCGGCACCGAGTATGAGCTTCAACTGGCGAATCTCCAATTCTTTCTCTATAACGGCCTCGCGAAGAGAAGACTCGGAGGCAGACCGCCCGCTAGACGTATCCGAGACCGCCCAGTCCTTCTCAATGACCCACCAGTCCCGGTCGGCTACAATCTTTCTCAAACGAGCCACCTCTAGACCGAGCTCTCTAGACTTGTCCAAAAAGTAATTCTTGGCAGCCTCTCGATCCCGAGCCAACTTCCGTTGGCGAGCTAGCCTCTATCAAAAAGAAAATACAAGAATCACAAAATGCAAGTGTTGTAAAGTCGGCCCAAAAAATTATATATTTCATTTCATCTCAAAAAGATACAAAATTTGCGGTGGCCAGTCCGCCGAGGGCATTTACAAAAGGGGGAGAAATAAAAACAAAAACATCTAGTCTTGAGGGTCGAGGTGCACCTCTTCTTCGTGGTGGCCGCCGTCGTCACCATCACCCCCCGGGGTCGGAGGCAAGTCTGGCTTCCACCCGAAGCCGAGGTGGTCAACATTGCACTCCGGATAGATGTACTTGAAATGAGACTTGGCTTGCTCATAAGCCTCGTCTTGCGCCGTCATAAGCGTATCCCCCAAGGCCGCCTCCAAGTCCGCCAGGGCCTTCTTCGCCTTCTCCTTCTCCGCAGTCTCGGCCGCGATCTTCTTCAGCAGGTCCTCTCGGTCCTGCTTGTGGATCTTGTCCAGAGACTCAATCTGGGCCTCGTGCACCACCACCATGTCCCGAGCCTCCTTAAAATCCTCCTTCGCCTTGGTCAATTCCCGAAGGAACTTCTCCTTCTGCTTCCGCTCGTATGTAATCTCCTTCTCCAGACACTTGTGGAAGTGCTGGCCGTGAAGCATCGACTGTCAAGAAAAATCAAACTTAGCAACAATTACAACAATTACAAATTTACAAGCCTATTTACCGGGTGGGCTTCGGACGACTTACCGAGAGGTTGGCTTGAGCCCAGCGCATGTAGGCCTGATCGGCCGTTTGCGCTGCCAAGGCCATTCCGTCCCGATCGGTGATGGCCGTCGAGACGAACTCCATCGATACGGGTCCGTCGAGGATGGAGTCGCCCTTCACGATCGACCAATCAGGTGCGAAGGGCATCGTCGCCATCCGTCCCACCAACTCTGCCGCACTCGGACGTACGGGGGGAAGCTGTTGTGCCGGGGCTTCAACTGTTTTCCCCGACCCTCCCGCTGGGTCTCTAGCCGACCGCGAAGGATGGTGGTGCTTCTTTTGCTTCTTCGATAAAGGCTGTTCCTCGGGCACCGGGGGAGGCACGGTGGAGGGCCCTCCAGCTTGCGAAGGCTGGCCAGGAGTCTTCCGCTTCTCGGCGGCGAGGCGTTCCTGCTCTTCTTTCTTCTTCTTCTCTTGTCTCGCCTTCTCTGCGGCGGCGAGTAGGATCTGCTTGGCGTGTGCCTGTTGTGTCGTCATCCCTACAACAAGACAGAAAAGGAAGGCTAAACGTTAACACGAAGGCAGAAAGACAAAAAAATGAGGAAAGAAACATACTAGGGTCGGCGGGACTCAGTCCGGCCCTCGCTAGGTGAACCTCGGTCACCCGGCGCCAAGCGATGCTGTCTCCCCGGAGTAAATGATCAACCCTCCCCCACTCTTGGGCGGTTAACTCATTCCTCTTTGGAGGCTTGTGCTTCGGCTTCACGAAATTCCACTGGGTCGGGATGTCCCATTCCCCTTCGGTCTTCACAACGAAATACTTATCTCTCCAATTTTTGATCGAGTCCGGGTGGCCGTGCACCACTTTCTTGTTCGGTCTCGGCGTAAAGAAGAACACGCCCTCGATATCCCCGAGCGAACCTATGCTGAAGATTGCGCGGAAGTATGAAAGCTTCGGCCTCACCCCTTTCTCTTGGCACTTCAGGATGAAGCATATGAGATGCTTCCAAGAGTTGGGTCCATACTGCATGGGGGACAGCCCGGCCCAGTTCAGGACCGTCTTCACGAAGGGGTGCAGGGGGAACCTCAACCCCGAGATGAAAGCTTGCTCCGGAAATAAGCAGTAACCCGGAGCCAACACCGTCGTAGGTCGAATACCCGGGCTCGGCAGCAGAAGCTCGTACTCCCTCGGAATATAGTAAGCAGCCCTGATGATGTTCAGATACTCTGGTCTCAAGACGCTGGGAGTACTGTCCGCACGAATCTTCGTCCTTGTATTTTCTCCAGGTACAGGAGGAATCGGCTGGATGTCCTTCACATCATCGGGATACATCCGTATCGATACAGGATTTCGGAAGGTGACGGGCGGAACATCAAGACCCGTCCTCGGCACACCCTCGTCAGACGAGGAAGAACTTTGAGGCATGGTAAGGACTACCTTCTTCCGACGTGGCCGGGGCTTGCGCTCAGGCGACGGCGTCGACAGGGGGGGCAACGGAGGCAGATCCTCTATGTGGCCGGCATCCGGCGCACCAACGCCCTCCCCTTCCTCACTCTCCGTGTCGTCCTACTCTCCTTCCTCCTCTTCATCACCAGCACCCGACTCCTCGTCCGACCCCTCGTTCGACTCCTCCTCCTCATCATCACTATCCTCGTCCACACCACCCTCTACCATCGGCTCCTTTCCTGGCCTCCGAACATTCAATGGTTGCACGATTAGAGCTACGTCACTGTCACCCTCGGAGCCGTGTTCGGAGAAAACCTCCTCTTTAACCTGGTACTTGCCCAGAGATGACGACGTTTCCAAATCTGACTCCATCTCCGAGTGACCAGACGTTGTAGCCTCGGAACCAGACTGAGTACGCGACATTCAGAAAAAAGGAGAATTACTAACCTGATTCTTTGAAAGTTACGCTTCTCTGCAAAGAATCCGCCAACAGCGATCGAAATGCCTGCGCTAAAAACTGGAAAAATTGGGAATTATGAAACGATAAAGTGAAAAGAAATGAGGGGGGGTGGGGGGTTTTATAAATAGACAGCGACTCCTCGATTTCCGCAAATGAGCATCTAGCTGTTAGATCTAATCTGACATGATCAAGCGGCTAAAACAAACGTTGAAATTTGCGCCATCACGTCAGCAGAAAGGGTGAAATTCCAATGCTGCCCCTCCTTACTCGCCCGACAGGAAGAACCTCCTAGCATAAAGTGTGAAGTTGCGGCCAGTCTGAGATCTCGGAGGGAGTAGTGCGAAGTGTGGCCAAGCTACCTTCTCCTTCATAGGGTGGGGTCGACGCTCGGATGGAAACTCGAGCCAAACTACCTTCCCATTCAAGGGGTGGGGCTCGACGATCGGATGAGAGCTCGAGCCAAGCTACTTTCCTCTCACAGGGTGGGGGCTCGACGCTCGGATGAAAGCCCGAGCCAAGCTACGTTCCCTCTCAACAGGTAGGGCTCGACGCTCGGATGGAATCTCGAGCCAAGCTACCTTCTCCTTCAAGGGGTGGGGCTCGACGTTCGGATAGAAACTCGAGCCAAGCTACTTTCCCTCTCACAGGGTGGGCTCGACGCTCGGATGAAAGCCCGAGCCAAGCTACCTTCCCTCTCACAGGGCGGGTTCGGCGATCGGATGGAACCTCGAGCCAAGCTACCTTCCCCTTCCAGGGGTGGGGCTCGACGCTCGGATGGAAGCTCGAGCCAAGCTACTTTCCCCCTTCCAGGGGTGGGGCTCGACGCTCGGATGGAAGCTCGAGCCAAGCTACCTTCTCTCTCAAAAGGTAGGGCTCGACGCTCGGATGGAAGCTCGAGCCAAACTACTTTCCCTCTCACGGGGTGGGGCTCGACGCTCGGATGGAAACTCGAGCCAAGCTACTTTCCCTCTCACGGGGTGGGGCTCGACGCTCGGATGGAAGCTCGATCCAAGCTACCTTCTCCTTCAAGGGGTGGGGCTCGACGCTCGGATGGGAACTCGAGCCAAGCTACTTTCCCTCTCACGGGGTGGGGCTCGACGCTCGGATGGAAGCTCGAGCCAAGCTACTTTCCCTCTCACAGGGTGGGCTCGACGCTCGGATGAAAGCCCGAGCCAAGCTACCTTCCCTCTCACAGGGCGGGTTCGGCGATCGGATGGAACCTCGAGCCAAGCTACCTTCCCCTTCAAGGGGTGGGGCTCGACGCTCGGATGGAAGCTCGAGCCAAGCTACTTTCCCTCTCACAGGGTGGGCACGACGTTCGGATAGAAACTCGAGCCAAGCTACCTTCCCCTTCCAGGGGTGGGGCTCGACGCTCGGATGGAAGCTCGAGCCAAGCTACCTTCTCTCTCAAAAGGTAGGGCTCGACGCTCGGATGGAAGCTCGAGCCAAACTACTTTCCCTCTCACGGGGGTGGGACTCGACGCTCGGATGGAAGCTCGAGCCAAGCTACTTCCCCTCTCACAGGGTGGGCTCGACGCTCGGATGAAAGCCCGAGCCAAGCTACCTTCCCTCTCACAGGGCGGGTTCGGCGCTCGGATGGGAACTCGAGCCAAACTACTTTCCCTCTCACGGGGTGGGGCTCGACGCTCGGATGGAAGCTCGAGCCAAGCTACTTTCCCCCTCACAGGGTGGGCTCGACGTTCGGATGGAAACTCGAGCCAAGACACATCTACTTCAACATGTGGGGCTCGACGCTCGGATGGGAACTCGAGCCAAGTCACCTCACTCAACCGGTGGGCTCTTGGCCTCGTCCACCGACCCCATCGGTCTCGTCCGCCGACCCCATTGGTCTCGTCCACCGACCCCCTCGGTCTCGTCCACCGACCTATTTGCCTCGTCCGCCGATCCCCTGAACTCGAAGCCAGGCTACCTCGGCTCTCGATACGGGTTCGACGATCGGATGAGAATTCGAGCCAGGCCACATCTCCTTCAAACATGTGGTGCTCGACGTTCGGATGGGAACTCGAGCCAAGCCACCTCTTTCAACAAGTGGGGCTCTTGGCCTCGTCCGCCGACCCCCTCGGTCTCGTCCACCGACCCCATTGGTCTCGTCCGCCGACCCCATTGGTCTCGTCCACCGACCTATTTGCCTCGTCCGCCGACCCCCTGAACTCGAAGCCAGGCTACCTCGGCTCTCGATACGGGTTCGACGATCGGATGAGAATTCGAGCCAGGCCACATCTCCTTCAACATGTGGCGCTCGACGTTCGGATGGGAACTCGAGCCAGGCCACCTCTTTCGACAAGTGGGGCTCTTGGTCTCGTCCGCTGACCCCCTCGGTCTCGTCCACCGACCCCATTGGTCTCGTCCGCCGACCCCATTGGTCTCGTCCACCGACCCTCTTGGTCTCGTCCACCGACCCTATGAGGTCTCGTCCGTTGACCCCATTGGTCTCGTCCACCGACCCTCTTGGTCTCGTCCGCCGACCCTATTTGCCTCGTCCGCCGACCCCTGAACTCGAGCCAGACTACCCCAGCTCTCAATACGGATTCAGCGTTCAGATGAGAATTCGAGCCGCACCATTGCCTCCTTTCGCAGGTCGAGCTCGACGCTCGGATAGAGATTCGAGCCATACTACCTCCTCCTTTCCCAGTACAAGCTCGGCGCTCGGATCAGATTTCGAGTCTCATCCGTCCACTCTCCGAATTGGCCAGACGCTCGGATGACCGACCACAAGACCTCGGACGCCGTCCCAACAAAACGGCCTGGACGACCCCCCGCTCTTCCAACCAGCGAGACAGTCGTCCGCCGATCCTCTTGGTCTCGTCTGCCGAGCCTTCAGGTCTCGTCCTCCAACTCCCCAAGCCTGGCTGCCCCACCTCTCAATGCGGGCTCGGCGCCCGGATCGAAATCCGAATCAAACCCCTCTCCTCACTCTCTTAAAACTAGCCAAGACACTCGTCCAGCCGACCTCGTGACCTCATGCAAAGACGAACCCCATTGAGCGGCCTGGACGACCTCTCGCTCTTCCAACTAGCGAGTCGGTCATCCGACCCCTGGAGGGTTCGTCCACCGACCCGTATGGGTTCGTCCGCCGACCCGAAGGATCGTCTGCCAACCCGGACTCGGCCACCGACCTAGTGAGCTCGGCATTCTTACTACCGACTATCCCCTCCTAAGAACTTCACCGCACGCATATCCAAACGAGGAGTCCATTCCTCCTGCCCCTGGCCCTCTTCGGGGAACAACAGACCCTACTTCTTACCCTGACGTCTGCCCTTCCCCCGAGGACCAGAAATCACCCCCGCACTGCTGGATCACCCAACCCTGCGGGTGTGAGGGGCTTGTGATATGGGTCAGGAATAAAGCGTGGCTCACCCTGAGCCACCAGATCTCCTCAGGATACGCGTCCTTCCTGATCCTCCAGATCAGCCACGTCAGCACCGGGAAACCGCCCGGAGATCTGCCACGTCAGCCCGGAAACCACTCCGGCGCCTGCCACGTCAGCCCTATACCGCCCGACTTTCCACCGCTTCAGCCAATCGGGTAACCGGGTCCGGCCCAGCCCCAAACGGGTCTAGACCCGATTGGAAACTCCTATAAATACCAGGCCCCCTCCTTTCTTAAAAGGTAATCAATCTTTTCTCCTTTAAACCCTAGTTACTGTTGCTCTTATCTTAAAGTAACTGACTAGATCGTCGGAGGGTCTGCCACCGGGACCAACCCCGGTGTTTCGAGACCATCTGCAGGTACACCAGACCTCGGATCCGAGCCACCTGATCCGAACCCAGACATCCACCTCACTCCAGCCTGTCGCAGGTACCGCTCGGCCAGCCGAGGGTCGCCTCTGAAGAAGCTTTCTCCTTCAATACAAATCGAGTAAGAACTCACACCTGGTGCATCCACACGTCTCCCAGAAACAAACCGCATCAACTATCTATTTGACCAAAAGACAATAGATTAGTCCTCATGCCCTTCATGTGTCGTACTTCCTGGATGGTGCGAATCGTGCCATCAAACATTTTTGGCTTGATAGTTCCAATACCGGTAATTTTCAAAATATGATCATCACACATGTGTACAGAACCTCCTAAGATTGGTTCATATGTGCAGAACCACTCTCTCCGAGAAGTCATGTTACTCCTGAGTCTAGTAACCAAACGTCAGAGAACTGTTTTCTGCCTATGTTTGTAGTTTTAGGGAATCATTTGACTCCTGAACAATTATTCCGACACCGGTTACCCCTACATTGCACACCATATCCTTAGCATCTAATACTTACAACTCCAAAACTGGTGAAGTTAGGTGGTTATGTGGCCGCCATTAACATCTAACCATACAAAATAAATTGACAATAGGCAACATGTAACAGTTCGCTTAAATTTTTGAAAGAAATAAAACCCCCCCTTGAAAAACAGTTCACAATCACGAATCTGTTTGTCAAAGCTATCAAAACAGCACTAACTTCTTTAATCAGCACAGAAAGACACACATGCATTGCACACGCAAGACTTACAGTGAAAGTTTTGAAGTTAAAAGACAAATGGGAAGGAAACAAAGCTCTCAAATGCACAGGGAAAAGGTGACCAAATATGCCATATGTGACAAAAAAAACCAACACACAGATCTGCTAGATACAGAGTTTTGATGACTGGGTAAGATTTAATGGAGTTAAGACGTATACAAACAATACGTTCTATGCCTGTATCTCAAAGGATTTCTATCAGGTCAAATTCAACATACTTAGAGAAATAATAGATATATATTCATACCTTCTGCCAATTTAATGTAGCTCCAAATACAAACATGGACTAAATTATTAACACACATACACTCATGATTTCTACTCTAATAGATGCAGTAAATATTTGGTCAAAAAAGAACCTTGTTTCAGATTTGTTCTAACAATGAATGACGGGATTACAGATACTGAGCGTCTCAACTATGTTCCATTTCCTTCACCGATTAATGTCTCAAGCATATATGTTGGGTAAAATTCCAAGTCCCAAGTTCCAACCAAACTAATTAATAACCATGCACATAAAAATTAAAAAGAGAGAGAGAGAGAGACTTATAAATGTCTACTATGTGGAAAAGGGGCATGCTATTGCTATCCTAGTGCAAAGATAGTATACATAGTAACTTTCTCACCAAAATAGTTCAGATTGGAGAATGGAGTACTGTAAACATAATTAATCTAGAAGTGGCCCTGTATAAGACTTAGTATCACGTCCTTGAAACAAAGGTCTTCGTTTCTTAGTTTCTCCTTAATAAATAAAAATTCCTCTTTGAACTCTAATTCATTGAAACCAATTACTTGAAATAGAAGTATGAACTGGCAAAATTAGGTAAGAGTGAAGTGTAGATAACTATGGTTTTCTCACCTTTTGGGGTAGGATAACTGCAGTTAAATGAGTTCCAAACATGGCAAGGGCAGGATAACTAGAGTTTTTTTTTATTTTTAATGAGAGAACTCTGGTTATCCTAACTTAACTTTGTTGTCAAACATAGCCTAAAACTAGGCATAAACACTATAAAAGCGTAAGCGAACGCATTTAGTAAAAGTGGGTCTCTAGCCGGCTTCTCGTATCAATATTAGTTCACCACAACTCCACCAAAAACAGTGAACTTGTAGTGATTAATATGAGATTGCATCTAACATCCTAATGGGTTAACATTGTAGGTCTAATATAGTTTCAATCTAACACTAATGCTTGCACACCACAAGTCAAGCTCCAATAGCCCAAAAATTTCTGAAACCACTGCAACGACCTACCTTAACAAATTAACATTGGAATTTCATTTTGTACCAAGCTGTAAAAGTAACAACAACCATACTTATAACCCAAAAACTATAAGCTGTCAAAATGTAATACATTAACGACTTTTAGGGGTGCAAGGCTATAAGCCACCCCACACCCCAAATGATCATTTGCATACATCATCAAATTACAATCTCTCCTAAACACTACATTGCTTAGGAATTCAACCCAATGTAGTATCCCACAATCTCTTCTCCACTTCATTATATGTTACCATCACACATGATCAAGCATTCAAATTTCAACACAATAACTACAATCATAACATAATTATTTCACAAACGAGATTCATTGAAAACTAATGCTATCAAAAATTACGCAATATATTTATAAAAAAAGAAGGATCAAAATGCAAAATTCTTACATGAGATCCTGAATCTGCTTGAGATTCTCCACCTCCCCCGAATCAATCAAGCTCCTGAACATCTGCGATACCTCCTTCGGCGACGCCTCAATACATTCTCTCTCTTCCCCCATTCTCTAAAGACCCAATCTTTCAACGCTCCGCCGCCTCAGTTTAGCTTATCCTGTCCCATCTCCTATGGTTTGACCAAAACAGATGAGATTTTTTTGGGCCAAACCCAAAAAACCCTAATTATGAGATCCCCTCGATTTGGGTCAAATACAAACCCTAAACCCCAAAATTGAAAGCGCCACGATTTCCGCCGACTTCGAAACAGTGGAGATCAGAGGGAAAAGATGAGATTTTTACAGCAAGCAATCGGGATTTTTATCAGGGTTTTAATAACAAAAGGGGATAAAGAGCTGAGAGCATTAAATCACCTCGATAAACGAAACGAGGAGTGTGGTGAGTGTACCTAAAAGTCACCGCCATACATGCTAGGGCTGTAAATCCGACCGGACATGACCGGGCAGGCATATATGTTCAAGAATGCACCGAAATTTTATTCGGACGGATTTATTGTCGGTTCGATCCATGTCCGATAAAACTTTTATAGTCCGAGGTCAGTCCTTTATAAAAGCAGAAGGCTACATTTGTTCGGACAGATCGAACTCAATAAAGCGTCAGACCTATTGATTTGTTTAAGTTCGATTTACATAACAGTTTGAACGGACCGGACGGTCCACAGTCGAACCATGTCTCATACCGAACTCGGATAAACGACATACGGACCTGTTCATTTTACAGCCCTATCCATACATCCGATGGTGGTCTCGGGAACAAATGGAAAAGCTCGTCCAAAAGTTTACAATTATGCAATTATATGCACCGGTCCACTACATTCGAAGTTACGGATGGCAGTTCCGTAAATACGAGTAAAAGTTTATTGAAGGATTTATGAATTGAGTGATGGCATTTATGGTAATTAAGGATAAAGTTTGGGGGTGATTTTAAGAGGAGTGATACGCATGCGCCTGGCAGAAACTGACGCATGTGAGCAATAGAGCAATAGAGCGGGGCTTTTGAGGTGGAGGAGGCAAAATAGGGAACAGGGTTTGAGACCATCCAGATGGTAACAAGTGGACAGGAGTAGAGAAGAGTGGGGCCCCGAGAGAGAGAGACAGCGACAAGAGGCAGGACGGGGATGCTGCGTTTATTCCCGACATTGCCAGCGTGGCAGTGTTGGCAGCAGCAGGAGGTGATTGTACACGATAAGACAGGTGCATCACACCACCGAACAAAACCTTTCCTTTTTCTTCTTTTCTTTTCGGTCTATCTTTCCTCTTAAGTCACTTACAAATATAGTATTTACATAGTCGTCGTTCACAAATCGTTAGTTTCGTATTCGTCGCAACAGGATGTATTTATCGGTAGTCCGATTTACCCGTGACTGTCAATACCCCCTACTAACGTTTAGTTAAATCTATACTATTATTAAGCAAAGCCCCATTTTGTTAGCTTTTTACTATCATGCCCTCATAAACATAAAAGGTCAAAAAAAAAATATAGGGTTAATATCGGAGGTCAGAAATGTAATTTGCATATATTGGGAAAATAATTAACATGCATAGATTTGCATGCCTGTCTGCATAGATTCGGGAAAATAATTAATAGTATAAATTTGCATGTACTTGCATGCACAATTTATTCATAAGAAAGTTTCCTCCTATCAAAGCCAGTAGGTGTAACATATGCATGCAAATATCAAAATGTATAAATTGTGCATGCCTGTCTGCATGCATGCATGCAACCTCTTCGGTGACCTGCCCCTTCCTCAAAATCCTACTCACCTTTATATACGTGCATCGCACGTGCATTATACTAGTTACTAGTGAATATAAGAGATCGATGTTCAAATGTCTACAAGTACTAATCAAACATGTTATGAGATGACAGTGACTGTGTAGGTGTTTGGATATATGTATGGCCTTGTTCAAAAATAAAAAAATAGAATGATGTTAACATTGATCGAACTTGATAATTAATGTGTTTTTTAGATCATTTGGATAAGAATTCAGATAACCTCTCATAATCCGTTGATCAAGATCAAAGTATCTGATATTTATCTCAAAGGAGAAGGTCGTCTTGTAAAATTATCATCATTAACTTAGTTTTAACAGAATATACCAGCGAGATCACTATCATTTATTTCCTCCTTCTAGTTCTCCTTTGATCTCCAGATCCGCTCGATCCCGTCCATTATCCAGAGAGCCTCCTTCATTATTGTTGTAGATCTCGCTCGGATCTACCTCCTCATCCTTTTTTCGTAGCCTTCGGTGGTCTCTCCTTGGGAGGTCGTGGTGCCCCTCCGAGCTTCTGGCTCCCTCCTAGCGTCCGCAGGTCTCGGAAGCCGCGATCGTTGTGATCCCCAGCTTCGTTTCTTTCGTGGATTGTTCCTAGCCGCCTGCCTCTATCCCTCGCCCCTCTCCCTGCTATCTTCTGCTGCTCGTTCCCTCGAGGTTGGGTTGGATTCTAGCGCCTCCGTCTTCTTTCTCTCTGGGCTTCCTTTCGCTTCTGCCAGTCTATAGGCGTGAACAGGTTTCGGCCTTTTCTTCAATTGTGTGCTCCAATTTTCGGCCCTTTAGGTATTTTGCTCCAAAGCACTGTAAGTTTCTTCGCCCCTATTTTAAGCATTTTATTTTTACCTGGTTTTTTGGTGTTGTTTGGCTGGTCGTGATCATCTCGGATTGCGCGACCAGTCTATTGGAGTGGTAGAGTTTTTCTGCGTTTCTGCTTTATTGTAGTAGTGGTATTATTCCGATAGATTTCTATTCTTTGAAGATTTTTATATCTCCTCTTGAGTTATTAGTGTGCGTTTTCTTCTAGCTGCGCCACTTTTCTCTTGTGTCGGAGCTCTCTTCCTCTGGCTTCCTTATCTCGAGTTGCCCTTAGCTTGCCGTTGGCATTGGGGCTCATTCGAACTTCTTCTTCTCCACTTTTTTCTTCTCCTCTTTTTTTTCCTTCTTTTGGGTTTTTTTGGTGGTGGGCCGTTTTCTTTAGGCCCATGGATCAAACTTGGGTAGAGGTTGTGAAAAGAAAAATATATATATATATCTCTTCTAGCAAGCCACTGTTGGATCATTGCTCATCCGGCTTTGGGCCTGCTGTGTTGGCCTGTCTCAGGTTTTGTCAAACGAAGCTTCCGCCTGGCTTCTCACCTTCTTTTTCCCGCTCATCTTCAGTAGCTTCTTCCCCCCTATCCCACCATTCTCCCTCTCCCCTCCGTAATCGTTCTATTGTTTGTTTTCGTTGCCTCCAGAGAGGTCATCTGAAACTCATCTGTCCCAATAAGATGAAGTGTCTCTTTTGCAACAAATCAGGTCATGCCAAACATCGGTGTTTTGCTCTCCAAAAAATTCTTGGGCTTCCTATCGGGGTACCCATTTCAGAGCATATCGTTAATGCTGTGGACCTTAATTCTCTTCGCATTCAGTTGCACGCATCCAAACCTCCTAAGCCTCCGAAGCAACCATCGTCTTCTAAGTCACCCCTGCTTCCAACTCCCGCGGCGGAGCATCGTCTCACTGACTGTACTCCTCTTCCTTCGGTTGCTCATTCACAGCCTCCTCGACCCTCGCAGCGTCCTGTGACTCAGGTGTTCCTTCCTAGATCAGAGTTATCTGATCGACTGGCTTATTTTGGAAATTTTGGTGCTATTTCTTTTTTTGGGGGTTCGGTACCTTTCTATACACTAAACTCTTTTCTTAGCAACTATTGCAATGTGGTTGACTGGGAATGGGTGCTCTATAACTGCTCTAATGGAGATTTGGTCATTCATTGCCCCTCCTCTAAGATTTTAGAAGATCTAATTGCGAATCAATCGCTGACCATTGGCACGATCTCTCTAGCAGTGTGTCAGTGGGTTAAAATTCCTTCTTCTCCTCCGATTATTGAATCTGCTGACACTAAGGTTACTCTCGTTGGTCTTCCTCCTTTTGGCGACACCATCCGTATTGTTGGCGAGATGACTAAGTGTGTTGGTGAGTTAGTTAGTATTTCTTCTAAGTCCAGACTTGCTTCTGGTAGCCTTCAGTTAGAGGCGATTTTTCGTTGTCATCATTCCTCTGCTCGTATCGAAGAGTTCTGTCTTACTGATGGGATTTCCTCATTCCCAGTTTCTATGCATTACCATGACGCCAAGCCTGTTGGCCAGCGCACCCCAAACCCCCCTCCAGGGTCTTCGTCTACATCCTTTGGAGCTGATCTTTCTTCTCCTTTTCATCCCGGTGCTGGTTATTCTTCTAAGTCCAAAGTGACCAAGTTAAATCCTGGTAGTGCGAGCTCTATTCGCAGCAAACTCCCCTCACCCTACAAGCCACCGGCTCATCATCCCTCTTCCAATATTTCTCCCTCAAAATCTCCCAACCTGGTTTGGATAAACCCTGATCGTCAAGTTTCTAAAGTGGGTACTAGTGCTTCATCAGCAGTTATTCCTTCTCCCTCATTGGCCCCTAAGCCGATCTTCTCTAATGCCGCTACAGCGGTTGCATCCACTCCTCCCCCTGTCAAAGAAAAGAAAGAACCCTCTCATTGGCCAGCTTGGGAAGTTAATCCCAACTTTAAGTCGGATTGGGAGCAATTTCAGCAGCTCGCGCACTTCCCCACTCCGAAGAAGTCGGATCCTGCTTTTGTTTCTTCCAAACCATCCCCCTCCTCTGCTACCAAGGACGCAGGTTGAATTGTCTCATGGTCCCTCTAATAAGGTATGCATATTATATGCTTTTAGGCTTTATTTTGTTAGTTGCTATAATTTATCAGTTTGTATTTTTAAGCTTGTTCAAATGGGTTTCTTGCACCATTCTTGCTTGTTTCTTCTTTGCTCTCTGCCCAGTGGTGGGCAGGCTTTTTCCGTTCACATTTCCCTTAAATGGATATCCTCTTCTCTCGCGGCGAAAGCCCGGGACTTGTTGAATCCCTCTTCTCTTCTTCTTTCGGTTACTGTTAACCGCTCTCCCAAATTGGCTATTGAGTCGTTTATAGACTCAGTCAAATCTCTTCCCTCTATCGATTCGGGGGTTTCGATTGAGACCCCCTCGCCTTTTAAGGATAGGGATATTTCTCCTCCTTTCAGGGTCCAATCACATAGTCTTAAGCATCGTCTACTAAGATCGAGCGCTCGTCTTAGAGCTAAAAAATCAGTTAGTATCGGTTTATCGGACTCATCTGTGCATTTTAGCGATCCCAGTGTGGGTCTTCGTAAGTCAACCTCTGACTTCTCTCCTCGTATTCCTACCATCCAATTAGGATCTATTTATGAGCCCATTTTTGATTCGTTATCTGACTCAGAACTTGCCTTGTCGGCTCAAGACCTAGGTTTTCTTTTCCCGCCAGGGGACACTTCCCGTATCCTATCAATTAGGCATTTGGAAATCTCTAGAATTTCGGAGCATCATCTGTTTAATGATTACTGTCTCCTGGAACATCCGTGGTTTGCACTGCCCGTCTAAGCATAGGGCGATTTTTGATTTAATTTATTCGTCTCGCTGCGATATTATATCCATTCAAGAATCCAAACTGGAGTCTCCCTCTCCAGCGATCTTTCGTGCTTTAGGTGGGTCCATTATTACCAAATGGATCTCACTGGACGCGATCGGAGCTAGAGGAGGAATCCTGTTGGGATTTAGGGAAGCTCTTTTCTCCCTTATTTCAGTTCATCGACTGTCCTTCTTCTTAATAGTTAAGCTCCAATGGGCTACTTTTAATTGCCCGCTTACCGTCATATCGGTTTACGGCCCTTCCTCTTCTGACAGACGTCCCTTATTCTGGAACGAATTCGTCTCGTTACAGCAATATTCCTCTGATCTCTGTTTTTTTTGTGGGGATTTTAATGTTTCTCGTTTTGCCTCAGAAAGATCGAATCAGTTTGTCTCGATTTCTCAATCTTGTCGTTTTAATGACTGCATCCGTCTTCTTCAATTATCAGATTACCTATATCCGGTAGATCATTCACTTGGTCTAATCAGCGAGAGCTCCCGACCCTTGCCAAACTAGACCGTTTTCTAGTTTCTCATAATTGGTTAACGAGATTTCACCAATCTTTCGTCCAGGCTCTTCCCAATCCTGTTTCTGATCATGTTCCTATTATGCTTCACTCAAATTTCCGTTTCAATTACCAACATAAATTTCGTTTCGAGAAATTTTGGCTACAAGATCAGCTTTTTGTCAACCTCGTGTCTGAATGCCTGGCTTCTGTGACCGGCTCTTCTGGTCTAGGCAACATTCTTCTTAAATTGCATGCCATCAGACACGGTTGCAAAATTTGGCGCGCTGAGAGGCATAACAATACCAACTTCCTAAAAAATTTTCTTCTTCAAACCATTGATTCCATTGATAAGATGGAAGAGTTAGGCCCTTTATCTGAGTCTTGCCGATCAGAACGCCTTTCGTGTAAGCATGAATACGCGGACATCCTTCGCCAGGACCACATTAAATGGGCTCAGAGAGCTCGTGTTAAATGGATGAAGGAGGGTGACGCGAATACTGCTTTCTTTCATAATTTCGCATCCCATAGGCAACGTTGCAATCGCATCTCGTCCATCTCTGTTCAGGGTGTGGAACTTACTTCCGATGTATCTATCCACCGTGAATTCCTTTCTTTCTACAAAAACCTCATCGGTTTGCAGAAGCATCGTTAGATCGAACTTGATTGGGTCCAACTTTATGGTCCCCAACAGTATGATCTTTCATCTTTCGAAGCACCTTTCTCCATTGAAGAGATTAAATCGGCTGTTTTTGCTTTAAAAAGTGATTCGGCCCCAGGGCCCGACGGTTTTCCAGCTTTCTTTTTTCAAAAATTTTGGGATCTGCTTAAAGCAGACCTTCTCCAAATGTTTCAAGATCTGCACCAATGGCTATTTTCTTTTGACCGAATCAATTACGCCCACATTGTTCTTATCCCAAAGCTGATTGGGGCTCATCTGGTTTCTGATTTCAGACCCACCAGTCTCATTAACACGTCTTTCAAAATTATTATGAAAGTGCTTTCCTCTAGATTGAGTGCCATCATCTCGCCCATGATCAACTCGGCTCAATCTGGCTTTATCAAAAACCGTTTCATTCTTGATAGTGTCGCGTCGGCTCAGGAGATCATTTCTCACTGTCATAGATCCCAATCGGAGGGTGTTCTCCTTAAGCTAGACTTTCAAAAAGCCTACGACAATGTTAATTGGGATTTTCTTTTAGACATTCTCATTTATCGGGGTTTTGGTCCCAAATGGATTGCTTGGATTAAATCCAGCTTATACTCTGGCACCTCATCTATTTTTATCAATGGTTCGGAAGGTAACAAATTCAAAATCAGATGTGGTCTCCGTCAAGGAGATCCCCTTTCTTCTCTGCTTTTCGCTCTTGTAGCTGATGTTTTTAGCAAACTCCTTCGGAATGCTTGGAACTTGAATTTGATTGAAGGTCTCGGAGGTTCCCCAGTTTTTGAAGGAGTGCTCAACCTTCAATATGCGGATGATACTATCATATTCACCAAACCAAACATCCACTCTCTTCGTAATCTCAAATTACTTCTCTACTGTTGAAATGGCTTCAGGCTTATCGATCAATTTCCATAAATCCTCCGTTATCTGGTTGGGTGGAACTCCAAATCGTCAAGTGGAGGTTTCCAATTTCTTCAACTGCCCTGTTGCCTCATTTCCGATCTCTTATCTGGGCATTCCCCTCCGATGGGGTAAGCTTCTCAAATCGGACTGGCTTCCCCTTATTGATAAAGTTGAGGCCAGACTTAATGTTTGGTCAGGGAAACTTATGTCTAGAGGTGGCAGGCTCACGCTCATTAATTCGGTGATCTCGGCCATGCCTCTTTATCTTATGTCTTTCTACTATTTACCCTCCTGGGTGATCAAAAGAATTGATCGGATTAGAAGTAATTTCTTTTGGAGCGGCTCTTCCTCATTCAAACCAGGATCCTACTTGTGCCAATGGAAAATGATCTATACCTCCAAGGAGGAGGGGGGTCTTGGTGTCTTGGACATTCGTAATCACAACATTGCTCTTTTAGGGAAATGGTTGTGGAAACTCCATAATTTTGAGCATTTTCCATGGGTCAGGTGCATTAAAGGCTATCATTCCACCTCTTCCAAATGGTGGGAGTTTCCCGTAGCGACTTCTCGTCACGCCTCCCCCTTATGGAAGGGTATCTGGAAAGCTTCTCCTGCTTTTCAGTGTAGTATTTTCCGTAAATATTTTGACGGTTCTAGGACCAAATTATGGACGGATTTGTGGATTGGCAATTCCACGCTTGCCACGGCATTCCCTTCTCTCTTTAGATTGACTGTCTTCCCGACAATTTCTGTCGAGGACTCTTTTGCTCTCATCGACAATACTCGTTTTTGGTTTATTCCATTCACAACTGATCTGCCTCCATCTTTAGCTGAGGATTTTGATGAGCTCATCTCATCTCTCAATAGTTATGAATGGAAGTCTTCCGAAAGCATAGGGTGGAGATGGTCGGTAACAAGTACTTTTTCAGTCAAATCTTTTTATAGCTTCATTAACTCTAGGGGAGTTCGTTCGCCGGTGACTAAGTTTTTCTGGGATTTTTGGGCTCCCCTTAAGGTGAAAATTAATTCTTGGCTTGCCTTTAATAACAAGTTACTTACTGTTGAAGTCCTTAATAAAAGAAATTTAGCCTGGGGTCAGCTCTGTGCGTTATGCGATCAGCATGCAGAAGATGTTAACCATCTCTTTATCCATTGCCAGATTAGCCTCCCTTTGTGGAAGATCTCCTCTCTAGCTTGGGATACTGGATTTATTCCTCCAGTGTTGGCCGCTTGCTGGGAGGCTAAGCCTTCAAAGTCCTCGTTCCGTAGAGTTTGGATTTTGTCGATTCATATTATTATTTGGATAATTTGGAAGGAGAGAAATTCTATTTTGTTTCAACATCGTAGATCTTCGAGAACTGCGATTATAGAAGAGTTCTTTTTCCTTTTCAAACTCTGGTCATCGGAGTTGAAACCCACTGAATTGGTCTCTTCAGCTTATCTCAAATTACAAGAAGCCTTCCTTTGTCTCCGTACTCTTCAAAGCTTATAACTTGTCTGGTCTTACTTGTGCTTGACTCTTCTTTAGGTGTGCTACTGCCAGTTCAGTTCTTTTTGTTTACCTCGGACTGCAGGCTTCCTCTTCTGATGTTGCTTCTTTGGGTTTGTTTTTTTGCGTCTTGACTGTGCTGGTAGTGGGATTTAGACGATCACTCTTTGTATCATGCTTAAATGTTTCTTTTTGATCTTGATGTTTATCTATCATCAGCGTTCTTAGCTGGAAATGTTTTCTAGTTCTGCTGGGTGACTTGTTTAACAGTCGTGCTCTTATGCTCTAATTTTTTGTAGCGTTGGGTCTTTGAGAGGACCATGTTTCTTCTCTTTTTGCTCTGGGCTTTGCTGATGGTTAACTGTGGCTGTTTGTTTCTTTACTTTACTATGGTCCTTTTTGTTTGACGTTTACTGTCTGAGCTATGGGCGGTATACTCTGCTTTTCCATTTATCTTTACTGCGTGTTTTTTGAGTCTGTGCTGAGGCCAGCTCTCTTCGTCCTCTTCTATTGTTAGCTCTGTTTCTATGGTGTTTTGAGTTTTGATCTCAGCTCAGTTTTGTGCCTACCATCAGTGCGGTCTGCTGCATTTTTGGGTGGTGGATCATGCTATTGATTCGCCAGTTTAGCCAACGCTCGATGGTGCGAGTGTTAGATTTGATGCTCTTCCCCTGCGTAGGAGATGGTTGGTGTTCTCCTTTCTCCGTTGCCAGATCAGTGCAGCTAGCTGGACTGGATCAGCGGTTTCATCAGACTTCTCTCTTGCGTTTTTCTGTTTGTATTTAAGTTTTTCTGTTATATTCGCATTGTATTTGCTTTACATCTTGTAAAGCCTCCGATTAGTTATTTGTATACTGTTATTATTGATTAATATATTTTTTGATGGCTGGAGTCTATTGGCTCTATCCGATTCATAAAAAAAAAACAGAATATACCAGCAATGTGAATGTTTGTACTTTTAGGACTACTAATTTACTGATTCAGAATGCTAAAGAACAGATATATTAGTGATTTCATGGGAACTTACAACTAAATTAAGAATTCATGGGGACCAATGCATAAAAATATTTCTTTTCCCTCCCTTTTTTAAAACTTGGAATAAGTTATGTAAATCGCCCAAGAAAGGTGAATAAGGTGATTGAACGGAATTTAAAAAAAACTAAAATAAATTGCAGATTGAATAAAAAGAGTTAAAAAGAGCAAACGCATATAGCACAAGTGACACAGCGATGTAACGTGGTTCGACCCACAGGTCTACGTCCACACCTCCTACTTGTAGCAATTCTCGGTCACAAACATTTTACTATACTCAAAACCCTTCTACAGCGATTCTCGGATTCAGGCTGAGAGACCAATTACACCCACAGGACTTCTAACACAAATCCTGTCAATCTCACCGAAGTGGAAGCAAAGAAAAAGCTCAAGATCTTTAATGATCCTGACTGAATAATACAAAATAGTTATCACACACACTCGGATTGATTATTGAAATATTAGTTCAGAAGAATTTTTTAGAAGTAATAGGTGAAGAATACACAGTGGGTTCGTCCAATTAAATAGGCTGGAAAGTGTATCATTCAAAATTAGAAACGATACATTCCAAAAATGTGAACAGCGCAAAGTATGGTTGACCGCAATCTCGGTGCAGTCGACCGTTCATCTCTATGACGTAAAGTAGAGAGATGAAGGGTTGAATGCTTCTTACATACTTGGGAGTTGCAGTCGGCTGCGATGCGGTCGACCGGTATCGCGCTGTTCATACCGAATCCACTTTATATTCTTACCAAAAACTAATCAATCACCAATCAATTTTATACATATTAAATCTCACAAATATAGAATGATAGCAACTGGTCTTGATAGCTTTCTTGGACACTAATCAATCAACTTCTCTTTTTGAATATCTTCTTCTTTTGCTAGATTTCTCAATCTTTCTTTATTACATTCCTTTGAATATTCTTGAATCTCTCTTGGATCTCTTATGGATATTATTTGATCCTGAAAAACTGAATAACTCAATTTAAACTTATTAGTATTTATAGACACGTTTTGTGCACACCAAACTAAGAGTCAACAATCTCCCCATTTTGGTATGAACAAAATATGTCTTTGAATATCGAAAGTAAAAATTAAACAATTTGGCATAAAAATACTCCCCCTGAATTCAGTACTTCCTGTAACACAGATTTTCATAGGTAAAGAGAGATTTGTAAGTACTCCCCCTTAATTCAATACTTCATAGAAGATAAAAAAATATTTACTTTCATAAAAATACTCCTCCTGAATTCAGTACTTCCTGTAACACATAATTCATAGGTAAAGAGAGATTTGTAAATACTCCCCCTTAATTCAATACTTCATAGAAGATAAAAAAAATATTTACTCTCATTCATTCATAAGATTCATAAATATTCTCCCCCTTTTTGGAACACACCAATAGGGGGCAAAAGATAAATATAAATAAAATATAATATACTTCCCTGAAAACTATTTGTAAATGAAAATAACTTTTATTAAGCAAAACACGAGAGATGAAGTTTGGATAGATAATAATTTTTCTAAAAACGGAGGAAAGTCTACTTACATGTTACTGTTGATAGCGAGACTCTTTGATATACAAGGAGAGCTCTTCATGGTATCATAAATTTGAGATTTTTTCAATTCAGATACGAAGCATGGATAAGAAAAATATGTGAAGAATGAATTTCAAGAAACCGATAGTATAGAGAAAAAATTAGTAAAGAGTTCTTAAAAATCACAACGTGTAACCAGAAAAAGAACCGGTCGACTGCAAAACCAATCGAGCATATAAGTCAAAAAAAAATTCTCGAGAGCAAACCGGTCGACCGCACATCTTGTAAAGACAAAACACAAGACAGAGGGTTATCCGGTAGACCGCAAATACTGAAAGCCAAACTTTTTTAAAACAGAGTATAAAACAAAACGAAGACCGAGAGTGTGCCGATCGACCGCCCAGTCAACCGTACACCCTCACATGCGTACAGTTGCCTATCCAGTCGACCAAAATGCATTTTCAACTAAAATATCAATAACATTCAGTTCTCCTTTCAAAGAATAAAATCATTTTTCATCTAAAGGCTTAGTAAAGATATCAGCAAGTTGAGAATGAAATGAGTTTAAATTTGCTTACCACACAAAAAATTAAACTAAAATTGTTTTAGCTTAAAAAAATATGATCTTCCCTTTTCTTTTCTTGATAGTGATGCAAAAGTGTTGTTTTCATCCGTCATGAGCTTTAGGCATCCACTATCAAGGTGCTACCGATTTTTAGGTGAAGTGCATTGATGTATCTACATTAAGATTAGTATGTATCCAAGTAGGTACTGTTCCTGCACTTGTATTCTTCTTTATCCAAACGAAGTTAGTATTCCCTTTTAAAACACAATTATAAGAAATATGCCCTAATCTACAACAATAGTTTCAAGTAATGCGATTATGCTTTGGATCATGCACATATGCATAATTGTATATTAGTTTGTAACTATTTTTGTGACTATGCATATGGGTATGACAAGATTGCTTAGATTTTTGATGTTGTATTGGCTCATTGTAACCAAGCACTCGATTATCATGATAAGATCTTGAATTATTTGTAATAAGGTAACTAGGCCCTTCATATTTTTCAACAATTTCTCGAGCTCAATTACTCTTTTACAAAGTCTTTTCCTAGTCATCTCATCGTCTTTAGTGTTCCAACGAAGAGTGTTTATGGTAGCATCAAGTATTCCATTTTGCTCAAGAGTTTCGTTACAACCTTCCACTACCTCATTAAATTTTCTTTTACATTCTTTTAAATTATGAGTGAGCTTAGCAATATAAACATATTTCTCATGAATTTCTCTCAAGTGTTCATCATGTGTTGCTAAGGATTCTTGAATTTGTTGTTTTGAGAGTTCATTTTCCTCTAGCAATACATCATGATCTTTTCTAAATGACTCGAATTTTTCCATGATCAAGGAATTTTTATTTTTCAGTTTTTGATTTTTAGTGATGCAAGAGTCATGAGATTTATTTGGAATTTGTTTATATTGTCTTAGTTCACGACTCAATTTCTTAGCATAATCTTTTAATCCATTACACATATCTACTAACTCATCATAAATGGGTTCTTCGATTACCTCTTCCTGAGATGGTGATTGCACATCACCATTCCCAAGAGCCATGAAGCCGACATTGTTTTGATGTAGCTCATCTTCATTTGAATCTGAGTCTAGCCACGTTGCCTTCAACTCCTTCTTTCTCAATCCTAAATTGGAGTGATGATAATCTTTGTTCCTACCTTTCGATAGGGGACAGTTTGGGCGTATATGTCCTGACTTGTTGCATTTGTAGCACACATCATTTTTGTCTTTGTTTCTTTCTCCTTGTGACTTGTGGTACTTTTTGCATTTGAGATGCTTACAGAATTGTTTAGTTATCCGTATGAAATCTTTGTCTGATTCTGATTTTGATGGACGTGTTTCTCTGCTTTTAGGGCAATGGTCCTCTCTTTTGTTTTTGGTTCAATCCCGATGTTCTGTCTGTATCTTTTAGTTTCTGTCATCTCCATCTCATATGTCTTCAACTTTTCTTGGAATGTATAGTAATTGAATCCCTTTTTCTTAAGAGTTTCCCTCATTGCAGTAGCTTTTACATCCACTCGGGCGTGAGACAGTTTTCCAACCTTTCGGTCATCATCCAACCCCTTTCCTAAGCTCTCAAGCTCGAGTGCAATGATATCGAAACGAGAAAGCATTTGATCTACGTTTTCTCCTGGCAATATACGAAAAATATCAAACTTATAAAAACATAAATTTACTTTAGCTTTTATTGTAATACCCCATATTTCTAAAAAATATAATATATAAATATATATATAAATAATGGGGGAGTGGCCTGATTTGTAATTTAAATAAAAATGGGAGAGAGAGAAAGTGTTAAGGGGGGCCCACGGGTATGGAAACAGCCTTTGGCTGTTGGATTTGTGAAGGTGATGACGTCACCTCCGGAGGGGCCCACCTGGATTTATAAGTGGAGACAAAACTGTAAGGTTGCTGTCTTGGTCTTGGTTAAATGGGACGTGTACATTAAGATGGGCCGATGGGCTTTCGGGTGTACACGGGATTTGTACTTGACAGGGAAGAGAGTATTAATTAGTCCCATGTCGGGAGTATACAAAAATTAATTGAGTATAAATAAAATTGCCTACGATCAAGAGTCACCTAATTGGTTAACCACTTTTGAGAGGTAGCCTGTGGTGGGCAGTTGTACTACATAGTATCTAATTTGTCTTCAAAATAATAAAAATTGTCTGAGTATTGGGGCGGGACGTTACAAATGGTATCAGAGCCGACTTTCAACCCCGGGTGTGGAGAGGTATGCCTGGCTGAGGTCAGTATGCTGGTAGAGAGACCAGGGGCGAGTACGCTAGTAGGAGGATCGCAGTACGCTGGCAGGATACTCTGCTCCACATCGGCTAGAAAAAAGGATCATGCGCTAGTTGACATGTCCCGTACTCAGTGAGGACGCTGATTTCTAAAGGTGGGGTGTATGTAATACCCTGTATTTCTGAAAAATATAAATATATTTATATATAAATAATGGGGGAGTGGCCTGATTTGTAATTTAAATAAAAATGGGAGAAAGAGAAGGTGGTAAGGGGGGCCCACGGGTATGGAAACAGCCTTTGGGCTGTTGGATTTGTGAAGGTGATGACGTCACCTCTGGAAGGGCCCACCCGGATTTAAAAGTGGAGACAAAACAGCAAGGTTGCTGTCTTGGTCTTGGTTAAATGTGACGTGTACATTAAGATGGGCCGATGGGCTTTCGGGTGTACACGGGATTTATGATTTGATAGGGAAGAGAGTATTAATTAGTTCCATATCGGAAGTATACAAAAATTAATTGAGTATAAATAAAATTGCCTATGATCAAGAGTCACCTAATTGGTTAACCACCTTTTGAGAGGCAGCCTGTGGTGGGCAGTTGTACTACATAGTATCTAATTTGTCTTCAAAATAATAAAAAATTGTCTTAGTAGCGGGGTGTTACATTTACCTCAAAAGTAGTTCCCTCATGTCGTTTCAGCATATTGTTCCAAATTTCGTATGCTGTCTTACAATTTCGCTCGCATCGCATTAATTCTTCATTGCTCGACCCTGCATAGAGTGCTGTCATAGCCATGGAATTTGCAATTTTCAATACTAGTTCAGCTTTTCTGAATGCCCGCTTTCCATCGCTGACAGGAATCACAGTTTTGTTTATGCACATGTTCCATACTTCTTCTTCAAGCATATGTAGAAAATGAGACATACGAACTTTCCAAACATCATAGTATTTTTCATAAAAAAATGGTGAGCATGTAAGACTTGTCTCATTGTAGACGAATGGCTCTAATGAGTACAAGTTTTCGGGAGGAGGGATTTTGCCTATTGGACCTTTTGCTTAAGCTTTTAAGCTTTTGATAAGCACTTCACTCTGATACCACTGTAAATCACCCTAAGGGAGGGGTGAATAGGGTGATTGTGCGGAATTAAAAAAAAACCAAAATAAAGTGCAGAGTAAATAAAAAGAGTTAAGAAGAGCAAACGCAGATAGCACAAGTGACGCAGCGATGTAACGTGTAACATCCCATTTTTTTTTTGTTGTGACTAACTAGGCCTCTAAATACAATTTTTTCAATTTCTATATTACTTTAAACATAAACTAAGGTAGGTATATTTCAAATAAAATTTTGACAGAGTCTCCCTTGAAATTTCTGCCCTGAAACACAAAAGGCTTACGAAATTCTGCTCTAAATTTCGTAGCTCACAACACAGGCATTATAATCATGGGCTTCCCAGGCCAAAATGAGCAGAATCACACAGGTAATATAAATAATATGCACTGGGGGCCAAACTCACAACAGAATATCAATTATAATTTAAAACCATAAATTTCCTTTAAGAACTTATAAAAGAAACAGAAAAGTTGTAGAAAAACTTTCCAAAAACCCAACACAGGACCAAGTACTCCACAACGAGGTGGGTACGGGCTTTCTTACCTCGTCACATCACTATATCTATATATTTTTTATCATAATACAAAATAATACATCAAATGTTCACCTTTCTACATATATAAGTACATAGATCATAGATCAGTTCTAACAAAAGTATAAAATCTAATTCTATACTACCTCACCATGCTGCTAGTGACCTGCAGGAGAGTTAGGATTGTCCACCCACAATGAGGGATCCCCCTAAACCCCAGAAAACAACAGAGGTTAGTCATTTATGGTGTGAGTATAACTTTTGAAATCTAACAAATAAATTAACTTGACTAAAGAAAATAAATTAAACTTACAAATATCAAGATAAGAAAATTCAACCTGAAATCTGAATATAAAAATATCACCAATACGATTTTATATCAAAATACTCTTCGAATCTGCATCTAACTGTATACATATCCATAACTTCACACGTTTCACTATATGCATCCCACTAACCTCATATATATCCTTATTTAACATTTACATAAAACAAATTCTCATACAATCCATTACTTTTCATTTCGAATTCCCCAACACAATTATTCATCTATCCACAATTACTGTCACGTCACCATCTCTTCATTTATATACATAACCACAGGATGCTATTACATATTTTCTTCATCTTTATTTAGCCACGCACTTCATTTGCTTATATTATGTCATCAACACACCCATTCATCCTGGAACTTGTGCCAAGGCAAGTATTTCCCGCCATTCCCACGAAAATAGCGGGCGAGTAGTTCCCCGACACACTTCCAAGGTACACCAACTCATATCACAACATACTTTCTTTAATAACCATTTTCATAACCACTCTCCAAATACATGTATTTATTTTATTGTATTATATTGCGTATCACATCATAAACATATGCATTCATACGCATAATACCACATTCATTCATGACTTATAACACAAACACAACATCTCATTGCATATTGCAATTTGCTTGCAGTTCATCACATCATTATCATATCACTTATTAGAATGCTTATTCTCATTGCATCAAAAGCATGTTTTATAGCTCATTCTCATCTCATTATATCACTTGGTAACTACTCAATTTATTGAGAATTAAACTTACTTTCATTTTAACTTATATCTCAAGTCACTATTAATTTCACTTTCATTCTCATCAATTTATACTCCACATCCCAAACATAGTTTGGGCAATAATATATCACACCCCAAAGCCGATAGCTTGGGTAATAATTACCGCACTCCAAACACATAGTCTGGATAATATTACATCACATCACAAGCCAAGAGCTTGGTTATTAATTTACTTCAATTACTTTCGTCTTCACTTTACTTTATTCTTCATTCCCAATATTCATTACCGATATCATGCCAACTTACCCTGCGAATTATGCCAAGGCAGGTAGTTCCCACCAATTCCACGAAAATAGCGGGCAGGTAGTTCATTGACACAATTTCAAGGTGTATTAACTCAAATCATACTGTATTTCACTTTAATAATCATTCTCATTTATACTTATTTATTTTATTAGTTTGTCAACCAATGAGCCACAGTATCCCAATATACTGAAAGCCGATAGCCAGTAAAAAACGATGCTCACATAGAGTCTTACACATCCGAGGCTACGTCTTCCTCCTAGCCGAACTAGCGAGGGAACACCGCACCACAGACACATAGTCTGGGTAATAACCACTGCACCATAGACACATAGTCTGGGTAATAGCCATTGCACCATAAACACATAGTCTGGGTAATATCCACTGCACCACAGACACATAGTCTGGGTAAAGAAACACTGTACCACAGACACATAGTCTAGGTAATATCCACTACACCACAGACACATAGTCTGGGTAAAGAAACACTGCACCACAGACACATAGTCTGGGTAATAGGAGGTCTAGCCCAAACCCCCAAGATTGCTGTAGGTACTGGTCAACAAAATTCCATTTGTTATTAACATTAGTCATTTCATCTTCCCCTCTTACTTTATCAACACAAGCATTTCATTTTTGATTTACAACGAGTCATGTCTTTGACTTTAACCACGTGAATTATTAACACATTTTATTAGCACGTACCATCTTATCTTTTATCTTACCATTTAATGCATATCCGGTGTCCACGATATTAATCATCATATCATTATACCACATTATGCATACACTCTGTCATTCAACATATAAAACCATCATATCATATTATTGCATAATATAAATGTGCCATGATATTTATTTTGCCATAACATCCCACATTAAGAATACCATGTTATTCATTACCTCATTGTATCATATATAGGCATACGCCAAATTATAACATTAATAAAAAAACTACATTATGTTATTCCATATCGTAAGAGTATCAAAATGTATAATTCATCACATTATAATATCATATTATTGCCCATTAATTCTTTTCGAACATAATTAGAATGTAAACATATACCCACTTACCAATTTCATCAATTATTACATCACAAGCCATTATCATCTATATATATCTCACAAACATACATCACATTTGCAGGTTTCCAAGAGATAGGACCACAATCACTTATTTCTTCTAATTGAACTCCATAACAACCAATCATAGCATGCTAGCTCATACACAATGCTCTATGTAAGTAAAATCACCTATAAGGGCCTATATGCCCCAAAATATGCACAAAACATGCACTATATATACACGGGTTTTCAAAATATAACCACAATCACTAATTCCATCTAATTACATCTTATTACATCCATTTATAGCATGCTAGCCCATACACAAAGCTCCACATATACCAAATCACCTATATTGGCTTATTCACCCAAAAACATGCACAAAACATGCACAGGGTAAATATATGCATAAACCATTTAATATATTTAATTTTTATACTTCAACACGTCACATTAACCCATAATATAGGTTTTATATACTTAAAATAGTTAATTTCACCAAATATCACAAAAACCCATTTTCGGATCCTTAAAAATCCGTATTTTCATTTGAAAATCAATTTTTGGCATAACTTCTACAAAATATATCAAAAAGCCACGAAATTTGGCCACAATATAAAATATTTATAGATACAACATACTCACCTGACGGATCGAGCAAATGATGTCCCACGTCCGCCCGGTAGCCAGTCGAAGTTCAACTTTTTTCACCTAATTGGAAAATTATAGAACCGATTAGCTTAAAACTCAAAACTCGACCTACGAACCTCCAAATTCGAATCCGTCTTCACCCACACATCACAAATGACATAAGTAGGCAAGCTACAACGATGAATTTCAAATTCGAACCCCAATACAAGAACTCCCATATTGATTGGAGGCTTTCTAATAGGAAAATTTTCTATTTTCTAATTTCTTTAATCCCCTTTTTTCTAATCTCTCGAATTAGGGTTAATAATAATAATAAGACTCAATTACACCTCCGAACCCATCAAATTCTCACCTAAATCTCGCTCGGGCATTTCACCGAACACCCGGCGTGCATACATGGTATACCCGTATTTTTGAGATTCCAACGGGTTTCTAACTCCAAAAAATTTTCACTAAACTCATTCTAAATTGTTTCCCCTTAATTCACAACAATTTCTATAACTACTTATCAATTATTCTATTTATTATCCAAATTCTAAAGCCAACACACTAATTAATTTATAATTCACAAACCACTCAATTTCTTACCAATCTTTCTTCTCTATAATTACCAGCATCACCTAATTACCCTACTATATCATTTTCTAGCACTAAAACTCAAAATCATGTATTCACATAATATAGGGTTTCACAATTTCTCACCTTACATGCAGTATTCTGATACACATCGTAGTGAAGCTACGATGGAGAATAGGTGAGCTCAGGAGATTGGGATCGCAGATAGCTGCTGTGGAATTTAGAAGATGCATTTGAAGCTGGGGATGTATCAGTGTATCAGTACAAATGTAATAAATAATACAATAGGGGGTTTTGTGTAAATAAGACTGTATGAAATGTATGTGAGTCATTGGATGAGGGATCTATGGCAGATCATTTGTAGGACCCATTGTAACTGTCTAACTATTTAGTTTCCATTCACGTGCATTTCATGTAAATCTGAATATAAATAAAGAAGGGATGGCGCCATTGAGTGCTGTCGATCATTTGCATAATCCGTTTCCCTCTTCTTGAATTCTTGAGATCCTGAGTCACCTTCCCTAACCTCAGGTTCCACTCTTCTCTTCCTCACTCTCAATTCCATCCAATCCACTGCTCACCATGGCTAAGAAAGCTCCAAGAACTGCGGCAACAATGGTGGTTCCAACAGAACCGCACCAAATGGTATCAGAGCCGTTCGATCCTTAGGCGAACTTGGAAGATGATGAAGATGACCAGGCAGGGGCAGGACCAAGAATCAGTAATGGAGTTCTGGGAGGAGCTCCGGGGTTAGATTTGCAGCAAAGACAGCGATTCTTGGAAGAAAGAATGCTAGGAGTTGAAAATCAAGTACAAGAGGTTGCAACGCAATTACCATCGGTCTTGGCTCAATTGCAACACCTGACGCATCAAGTAGGGAGTTTGATTGCAGCTGGGAAGTCGAATCAAGAAGACAGTGGTCCATTAGGGCCAATTCCACCGTACAGAGGAAGAGGTAAACAAGATCTTGATCAATTTTCTTTCGGAACAAATCTGAGACTGGGGCATAGGGGTGTGGGTTTTAATGAAAAAGGAAGGAGGTTTGATCAACCTAGTGTGGAAATTTTTTTTCCCAAGCCTCCAAAATTGGAGGTAAGCCCTTTCTCTGGTAATGGAGATGTTTTGAATAGGTTATTTCAAATAGAACATTACTTTGAGATATACCATATTGCGGGGGATGAAAAGGTGCGAGTAGCATATTTTTTCCTTAAAGAAGAAACAGTGCAATGGTGTCGTTGGTTTCTTAAGTTCAACGAGGGGGTTGTAACTTGGAAACAATTCAAAGAAGGGATTTGCAACAGATTTGATTCAGGAATATATGAAAATGCAGCTAAGACACTTTGTAGGTTGGAACAAACCACCAAAGTCTTGGAGTATCAGCGCAAATTTGAGAAGTTGCAGTGTTTGGTTGAAGGGGTGAATGAATCATATCTAGTACAGCAATTTATTAGTGGCCTTAAGGAGGAAATTCAACATGATGTGTCTATGGTTGAGCCTCAATCTCTGGGAGAAGCATTTAGGGTTGCACTTAAGTATGAAAAGAAATTCAACTCTGTGAAGCAGTTGAATAGAAGTGCTTTTCGACCACAGTTTAGACCAGCATATTCACAAAGTGCTACTCCTCTACCCGCACAAAGTTCATCATCATACCTACCATCGAAATCTCAATCAACTACTGCTAGTCCAACTCTGAGGAAATTAAGCCCAAATGAGATATGGGAGAGGCGAAGGAAAGGATTATGTTTTGGCTGTGAGGAAATTTTTTTGCCAGGACATATATGCAAAAACAAAACATATATGTGCATAGAAGGGGAGAAGGATCTATTCTCTATCCAAGGTGAAGAGGAACTAACTCAATTGTTAGATGCAGATAATGCCAATGATATGTCAGAGAAAATGCAAATCAACCAACTATGTGCAGCTGAGAGTAAAGGAGTCAATTATGATTGCCTCATCTTGAAGGGGCAGCTTAATGGGCATGACATACATATCATATTGGATAGTAGAGCAACTCATAACTATATTGATCCATTCATTTTGGGAAAAACAGGATTGAAGCTTTCTATTAAACAGTCTTTCAATGTGAAAGTTACTGGAGGAGGAGTAGTTGAGGGAAGTGGTTTATGTTCAGGAGTGAAGATAAATTGCCAAGGGTATGAATTTGTAGATGACTTCCTTGTTTTTCCTATCGGGGGCCATGATGTGGTGTTGGGGGCTAAATGGATTAAACAAGTAAAAGAAGTCATAGTTAATTTGATGGAGAAGTAGCTTAAATTTTTTCATATAGGAAAAAACTGGGTTTTGAAGGGTCTTCACCCTAGTCCTACACAGCTGTTAACTGATAAGGAAGCTAGTAAAGTTGCTTTTCAAATTCATAGAGGGTTTGTGCTATATTTGATATCTTCAGCAACAAATAATCAGATTAAACAAGCCTTACCTTCAGAGCTGAGTGCATTATTGGAAAATTATCAGGATGTGTTTGATGAACCAAAAGGTCTGCCACCCAATAGATCATGTGATCACCATATTATGTTAATTGATGACTCCAAACCTGTGTGTATCAGGCCTTATCGACATTCTTTTGAGCGGAAGAATGCTATTGAGAAGATAGTTGAGGAAATGTTAACCCAGGGTGTTATCCGACCTAGTACAAGCTCCTATTCTTCACCAGTAGTTCTAGTTAAAAAGCATGATGGATCATGGCGCATGTGTGTGGACTATAGGCAATTAAATCATCAAACTATCAAGGATAAGTATCCAATACCAATTATTGATGATCTCTTAGATGAATTACGTGGTTCAATGTTTTTCACTAAACTGGATTTGCGATCAGGATACCATCAAATCAGAATGTCAGAGAGGGATGTTTCAAAGACAGTTTTTAGAACTCATAGTGGACATTACGAATTTTTGGTGATGCCATTTGGATTGAGTAATGCTCCATCTACATTTCAATCATTGATGAATGATATATTCAGGCCTTATTTGCGCAAATTTGTTTTAGTATTCTTTGATGATATATTAGTATTTAGTCACACTTGGCAGGATCATCTTCAACATATTAGTATGGTCTTAGACATCCTGCGGCAAAACCAGTTGTTTGTAAAAAGGTCTAAGTGTGATTTTGGCAAATCAAAGGTAGAATACTTGGGTCATGTGGTCTCTAATGAGGGAATTGCAGTAGATCCTAGTAAAGTAGCTGCAGTGCAACAATGGCCCAAGCCAAAGAATGTCAAGGCACTGTGTGGATTTTTGGGTCTCACTGGATATTATAGGAAATTTATTCGTAACTATGGGTTCATTGCAGCACCTTTAACAGCTCTAACAAAGAAGAATGGGTTTGAATGGAGTAATGAAGCCTAGTTGGCATTTGATCAGTTGAAATTGGCATTATCTACAGCTCCTGTATTACAACTACCAAACTTTGAAGACACATTTGTAATTGAATGTGATACATGTAAGGAAGGTATTGGAGCTGTACTTTTGCAAAATAAGCATCCTATAGCTTATATTAGTCAAGGCATTAAAAGGAAGAGCTTGCATTGGTCTGCATATGAAAAGGAGATGCTTGCTATATTACTTGCGGTGAAAAAGTGGAAACAATACTTGTTTGGGAGAAAATTTATCATTCGAACTGATCACCAACCACTTAAATACCTACTAGATCAGAGGCTATCTACTGAAGCTCAGAATTCATTGTTAATAAAGCTGTATGGGTTTAATTTTGAGGTTGAATATAAAAAAGGTAGAGAGAACATACCAGCTGATAGGTTGTCAAGGAGGGATGTGGATTGTTACCTTGCACAGCTATCATTATTAGTTGCTGATTGGTGGAAAGAGATAGTTAAAATGAATAAGGAAGATAGCTATTTTAAAGATTTAGCTGCCAAAGTTGCAAAGTCATCAAACAGCAAGTTTCATCAAATTAGAGGAGTTTGGTACAAACAATCAAAGGTAATAATTAGTCCTACTTCTCCATTTAGACAGATGTTAATATATGAGCATCATGATTCTCCCATAGGTGGTCACTCTGGCTAAGACAAAACATTGCAAAGACTTCGTGGGTCTTTTTGGTGAAAGGGAATTAAAGGAGATGTAGAAACTTATGTGCGTGAATGCACAATTTGTCAAACCAGTAATTATGTTCCGCAAGCTCCATTTGGTTTATTATAACCTCTACCAATTCCTGATCAAGTGTGGCAGCAAGCGAGCATGGATTTTATTGAAGGGCTTCCTATCAGTCGAAGATACTCAGTTATCCTGGTGGTCGTAGACAGATTGAGCAAGTATGCGCATTTCTTCCCTATTCAACATCTTTACACAACAAATACTATTGTGCAAGTTCTAACTGAAGGGGTTTTCAAGCTATATGGAATGCCAATTTCAATTGTATGTGATAGAGCGACAGTATTCACTAGTAACTTGATGAAGGAGACATTAAAGCTGCAAGGTACCAAATTAAAGTTCTCAACTGCGTATCACCCCCAAACAGATGGGCAAACCGAAGTTGTTAATAGGTGTTTGGAGACCTATCTTCGTTGTTTCTGTCATCATAGGCCAAAGGAGTGGAGCAATTGGCTGCCGTGGGCAGAGTATTGGTACAACACAACCTGGCATAGTGCAACTAAAACCACTCCGTATGAAACTTTATATGGTAGGGCTCCTCCCACATTGATTTCATATATTCCTCATACAGCCATTAACCCTCAAGTGGAAGAAGCACTACTCTCTAGAGATGTTCACCTACAACTACTTAAGGATCATCTGTTAGCGGCTCAACAGAGAATGAAAAAATATGCTGATACTCGTAGGGTGGAAAAGGAATTTGTAGTTGGAGAATTGGTATATCTCAAATTACAACCGTATAGGCAAACATCAGTATCTGCAAGATCTATTCAGAAGTTATTGTACTATGGACCATATAGAGTCCTTGAAAGGATTGGAGTTGTTGCCTATAAGTTAAATTTACCATTAGATGCGAAGATCCATCCAGTATTTCATATATCTCAGCTGCATAGACATTTGGGGCCTGCGGTGGAGGTCCAAAGGTCTGTTCCTTCTGTTGTCTACAAGGTTCTCATAGAACCTGAGTTAATACTTGATAGATGAGCTGTAATTAACGGGAAGAAATTGGTTTTAGAAGTTTTGTTCCAGTGGAAAGATCAAGCTACAGATTCAGCTTCATGGGAGTCGTATTGGGATTTGGTGCGTCGATTCCCTTTATTCGACCTTGAGGCAAGGTCTAAAAAGATGGGGGTGGAGTTGATACACATCGTAGTGAAGCTACGATGGAGAATAGGTGAGCTCAGGAGATTGGGATCGCAGATAGCTGCTGTGGAATTTAGAAGATGCATTTGAAGTTGGGGATGTATCAGTGTATCAGTACAAATGTAATAAATAATACAATAAGGGGTTTTGTGTAAATAAGACTGTATGAAATGTATGTGAGTCGTCGGATGAGGGATCTATGGCAGATCAGCTGTAGGACCCATTGTAACTGTCTAACTGTTTAGTTTACATTCATGTGCATTTCATGTAAATCTGAATATAAATAAAGAAGGGATGGCGCCATTAAGTGCTGTCGATCATTTGCATAATCCGTTTCCCTCTTCTTGAATTCTTGAGATCCTGAGTCTCCTTCCCTAACCTCAGGTTCCATTCTTCTCTTCCTCACTCTCAATTCCATCCAATCCACTGCTCACCATGGCTAAGAAAGCTCCAAGAACTGCGGCAACAATGGTGGTTCCAACAGAACCACACCATATTCTCACAAACGGACTCCATAAATGAGTTGTACGCCATGAAAATAGCCCAAACCCTCAAATTTTCTTCAAAATTTGGTAGGAATCACTATGGTGTTTGGAACCATATCTTGGTCGGTGAGGGGGAGGGGTTTGCTGGCCAAAACCTGAAGTGGGAGGGGGAGAAAGGGTATGGAGATGTAAATAAGAGGGCAAAATTTCATATAAGCCCCTATTTGACCATAAGTTTATATATATACCCTTCTAGTCAACTTTTCTAGGGTTTTTCTTGTAAAAATCACTCCATAATGTACTTAAATTCATCTCAAACATAAAATAAAATTAGAAATGTATTTTTATGCATAATTGTAATCAAAATCAATAGTTAGGAACGATAACAATACATATAAATATGTATATATACGAATATCGTAGTATTTCAGAAAAATACTTTCAACTTCAAACTATAATTTAATAACTCGAAAATTTAAACCCCCTATAATGCAAAAATGCCCCAGAAAAATTTTGGGTCAAATCGGATTCATCTCCTCCGAGAAAACTCATATCGAAACTCCTATATTTTCAAATTTTCCCGTTTACCCCAAAATATCAGTTTAAACATTCTAATACTAATAAAATCAATTAATAGGGGTAAATATACTCAAAAAAATATTTAAAAATAATTTAAATCAAATAATTGAGGAATTTTAAAAAAACAGATGTTACATTTTACATTCTTTTGCTTGATTTCTGAATCTTTCTTTATTAATTTTCTTCTTTGAATATTCTTGAATCTCTCTTGGATCTCTTATAGATATTATTTGATCCTGAAAATCTGAATAACTCAATTTAAACTTATTAGTATTTATAGACACGTTTTGTGCACACCAAACTAATAGTCAACAAATTATTCTCCCTATTTTAAAATATAAGTCATTTTAGTCTTTTTTTTGTTTTCATAATGTAAGATTTTCGATAAGATGTATTGTCATTTTTAAATGTGTATGAATAAATTGTTTATGAGATTTTTTAATTTTACTTTCTTTTTTTAATAAAAGAAGTAATAAAAAATTATAGTAGATGGTAAGTAGAATATTGTACAATTGATAGCTAATTTATGATCTTCAAAATTTTATAATACTAGTAGTTTACACGTGCGATGCACGTTTTAATAAATATAGTTTTTTAAAATACATAGTCTCGATTTGAACCTAGGACATCTTTTATAATAGTTATGCACGTGTGTTATACGAGTTGGTAAATTGACAAAACATTTACAAATGACCTTCTCCCATTATAATATTACTAGTATTATACACGTGCGTTGCACGTGGGGAAAATGGGGAGGAGGGAATGAAAAGGACAAAAAATATCTAGTATTATACACATGCGTTGCACGTGGGAAAAATGGGGAGGAGGAATGAAAAGGACAAAAAAAATATCTACCAATACGCGCGCTGCACGTGTTGACAAAATGACAAATATTTACAAATGATACTAAGCCCTTCTCTCATTATAATATTAGAGATATTATAGAGAGAGATATTTTCTTTTATTCAATTCTAAATTATTTTTTAATAGTAATGGTACCATTCCTTCTGTATGGTACGAGCTCAGCCATTGCACCTTGACACATCAAATCAAAGATTTCAGTTTTTAAAAACACATTGCTTTAATAGCTGCGATTAGACGTCTCCTAACTGTGTGATCCGTTTTCAACGCGTGTCAGAGCTGGCGAACGGTAGCGACAGCCATTACAGACAAACTAAACTGACGGTCAAGATCACCCTGACTCAAAACGTAATTCAAATACAGGGAGTATAAAGAAGAGGGTATTTACGTCAATTGACTAGCTTACATGATGACGTGGCGAGGGGGACAGAATGGAGATATGGGAGGAATTTTGGAGGGAGATAGATGACGTGGCAATTAAGGAGGGTGTGTGTGGGTACCGCGGGTGAGTTAAAAAGATGCGAGTCTTTTTCTGGATATGTTAGCTGTATTCGCTTTGCTAAATATCGATAAAATGAATATTTAGCTAAAAATGTGCTGTACTCGTTTATCAAATATCCATTTTATCCATATTTCGCTACAGTGGCACTCGAAGTGCCGTCGCACAAAAAAACTAATATTTTTTTCGTCGGACGGCACTTCAAGTGCCGTCGCTTAAATTTTTTATTTTTTTTCAATTAAAAAACCTCCCAAAAGCTCACAAACCCTCGGACGGCACTTCAAGTGCCGTCCCTTGCCCCCCCTTTTTGTCGGACAGCACTTCATGTGCCGTCCGGACTTTTTTGTAATTTTTATTTTTTTTTGCAATTTTTGAAATATTTTTGCAATTTTGTAATTTTTTTTGCAATTTCTGGAATATTTTTGTAATTTTTGTAATTTTTTCGTAATTTCTAAATTTTTTTTGTAATTTTTTATTTGCGCTTCAAGGACGAATTTTAATTCCTCCGATGGCATTCGAAGTGCCGTTGCTCCAAATAACTTTTTAACGACTACAGCAAAACTTCGATTCCTATTTCTATTTATCCATATATGCATATTTTTCGCTTCAACGACTACAGATGCTCTTAGACCATATATAGTTAAATGAACCCAAAATTTGAATATTTGGTATATAGCAATAAAAATTTTGTAAATGAGTTATAGTTGTTTAAACCTAAATTTTGCCATTTATTCAAAGGACGGAATATCATATTTCCTAAGAGCATTTTTTTTAAATGTGTTTAAAATAATTTCGATATCATATCCCATCCGAAAAAAAGATATTCCAAATAAAAAAGTTTATGGCCCATAATTATGCAGTATAGGTCTAAAGTATAGGATTTAAATTGAAAATGAGAACTTCCCATCGCTTGGACGGCATATGATATCCTTTTTTTTTCCCATTTCTTGGACGGCATATGATCTCCCTTTTTGATTTTTTTATTTTAGAAAATCGATTGGACTTTAATTTTAGAAAATCATATCCCGTTCGATCTATTCAAAAAAAAAAAATTAAAACAGAACGACAGACGACATATTATGTTTCGACTTCCAAATTTTGACTTCTGTAATTTCTTCCCCAAATTTGGCAAACTATTCATTTCAAACCCAAAAAATGAGTATTTGGCCAACGACTACAGATAATTTTTGGCCAAATTATCTATCTTTTAGATATTTGGCCAACGACTACAGATACTCTTACGAGGCAAAAGATGCTTTGTATTTATGGAGCCAAAAATTAAATGTTAGCACCGTAAAAGTAAGAGTTGAGGTAAATAAAAATTAAGCACGTAGTTATCCCGATAAACATATTTCATAATTTGAATTCATGTTGAATTCATATATTAATCAACTGCAGTGAATGATGAGAAAATTAGTAGAACTTTGTGTTATTCTATTTTAATTTAACAGATAATTAGCCTGTGCACACTATATTTTTTAGTTACTAAGTTGAAAAATTGATACCACATATATAACGTCTCTAATGAATCGCACACAGCTAGGCTCAAGTGTCAACTCCCACAAAGGTTCACAAAAGTAGAAAATTTTCATCGCAAATTCTCGAGTTCCACTATTACGGAGTGCATTGATATAGGGATTGATTGGTATGAAATTGATTTGCATGGATCTATTTAAGGCATAGCTATTTAAGGCATAGCTATTACGGAATGCATTGATATAGAGATTGATTGGTATGGGGTTTGATTTGCATGGCTGTTGATATAATAGGCACTAGTTTTCTGTTTTGCATGGCTGTTGATATAATAGCCACTAGTTTCCTGTTTTGGTTCTTCTCTGTATCGTGTACATATATATATCTTCTTCTATGAAGATCAAGAATCAATAAGAATTACCCAAATATTATCATGGTATCAGAGCTAACACCTAAAATATCACAATAATGACCACCACCGATGGAACACCATCACTGGCGATTACGAAAACGGAGGCGAAGATTGATGCTAGTTCGCCCTTTTTTTAGGGCCGCAGGATCGTCAAGGAGACTTCATCACTCTGGTGCGGCTTCGACTTGATAACTTTGATGATTGGGCACACGCTATTCATGTGGCTTTGTCTTCTCGGCGCAGGTATGGCTTTCTCAACGGTACGATCACCGAAATGAAGCCACCATGCACGAAGGAGGATTGGGTTTGTATACAATGTATGCTTGTTTCATGGCTTATGAATACCACTGATCCAGAGGTAAGATCTATGCTTTCGAATTACGACAACGCCAAATTGATTTGAATGAACGGTTTGCTGTTGTCAATGGTCCAAGAATACAACAATTAAAATCTGATATTGCTCGTTGCGAACAGTCCCAATCAATGTCGATTGCAATGTATTGCATTAAGTTGAAGGTACTTTGGGATGAACTGAGTAATTATGAACCTATTTTACGGTGTCACTGTGGTAAGTGTACATGTAATCTCGGCAAGGCTCACGAGAAACGACGGGAGGAAGAACAACTTCATCAATTCTTGATGGGATTGAACTCCGAATATTACAGCCAGATTCGGTCAACCTTGCTTTCTCAAGATCCTTTGCCTAGTCTTAATCTAGCATGTCAACAGGTTGTTCAAGATGAAATGGTGCGTGGAATGGCTCGCACTAAAAATGAGAAACAAGAGATTGTGGGGTTTGCGGTTCGTACAGACGGTCTCGGACGTGGCCATGGTGTTGAGAAAGTAGACAAGTCGGGTTTGGTTTGTTCTCACTGCCAACGCTCTGGCCATGATGCTGATAGCTTTTTTCTGATTATTGGTTACCCAGATTGGTGGGAGGAGCGGTATGGTCCGTCGCCGAAATCGGAAACTAAGAGCGCAAGTGGTCCTCGTGGAAAGCCGCCAGTTTCCCGTTCTTCGCCTGCTGCTAGTCGGGGTCGAGGGGGGCTCACGCACATGGTACGGTTGCACCCAACAAATGCGGCTCTTCCTGGTTTTAGTGCTGCACAGTGGCAAGCATTGGTTGCGGCATTTGGTAATCCTCAAATTCCAATAAATCGGTTGAATGGTGAGTTTGATAATACATCTTGGATAATTGACACTGGTGCTTCTAATCATGTCACGGGAAATATTTCTTTTTTGACTGACATTCAAGATGTGAGTGCTTGTCTTGCGGGCCTTCCAGATGGACAAAGTGTTGTTGCAACTAAGCAAGACAATGTGAAACTAATGGACAAAATTTATCTTAATAATGTTCTTTATGTTCCCAAATTATATTGCAATTTAATTTTGGTTTCGCAACTTGATGATGATATGAAATGTTTTGTCCAATTTTCGTCTCACATGTGTGCTATATAGGACCTACATTCGAGGGAACTGACTGGAACGGGTGAAAGAAGGGATGGACTTTATTATCTTTGGCGGGTGCCAAGCGTTCAAGCAGCATTGGTGGTGGGATCATCTTCGGTAGATCTATGGCATAAGCGTTTGGGACATCCTTCCGAGAAAGTCGTAAAATCACTTCCTTTTATTAGTTATGGTAAGGAACATTTGAATAAAGCATGTGGAGTTTGTCATCGTGCTAAGCCATCTAGAGAGTCTTTTTCTTTGAGTACCAACAAAGCATCAAGAATTTTTGAATTAATACATTGTGATTTATGGGGTCCTTATAATACTCCGTCATCGTGTGGAGCAAGCTATTTTTTGACTTTAGTTGATGATTTTTTTCGTGCCGTATAGGTCTATTTATTGGTTGATAAAACAGAGGTTTTTAGATATTTATGTCCTTTATTTCTATGATTGAGCGCCAATTTTGAAAATCAAGATAATGCGGAGTGATAATGGTACTGAATTTAATTGTATGAAGGACTATTTTTGGGCTAATGGCATTTTATTCCACACCTCTTGTGTTGGCAAACCTCAACAAAATGGGCAAGTGGAGAGAAAACATCAACATATTATAAATGCTGCTCTTGCTTTGCGTTTTCAAGAAAATTTGCCAATTTTATTTTGGGGGGAGTGTGTTTTAGCTGCTGCACATCTTATTAATAAAACTCCCTCTAGTCTGCTTCATTATAAAACTCCCTATGATATTTTGTTTGGCTCCCCACCCTCGTATGATGACTTGCGTGTATTTGGTTGTTTGTGCTTTGCTCATAATCAAAAAGCAAAAGGTGATAAGTTTGCGAGTCGTAGTAGAAAGTGTGTTTTTGTTGGTTATCCTTTTGGGAAAAAAGGTTGGCTGTTATATGATTTGGACAACAAGGTTTTTTTCGCCTCTAGGGTTCGTTTCTATGAGGACAATTTTTCATATTCGGATGATAAACCTCCTATGGCCGTCTCTCTTGAAACCATGGATGCCGAACCTTTTGTGCCAGATTTTAATTTTGTGGATAAGGGTGGGGCGCAAGGAAACATAACCGAGGCTACTGGTGTGCCCCGTTCCTCAACGCCACCACCAACACAGCTGTCTTCTGTCTTAGTGGATGTGGCTATCCCATCTGGTAATGATTCGCAAGACTCTCCTTCTGCTTCCGCTGATTCTCATGCTTCTACTATGGGTCGATGTATGAGAACTAAAATTCCTTCCTCCAAATTGAAGGATTTTGTGACACATACAGTGATTAAGAAAAGTCCATCTCCCTCATCACCTGCTTCCTTTCCTCCCTCAGGTACGCATTTTCCTATAGCACATTATGTTAATTGTAATAAATTTACTGCGAAACACCGAAATTTTCTTGCAGCTGTAACTGCCGAGGTAGAGCCACGGTCTTTCAAGGCGGCTGTAAAAGATGCGGGTTGGCGTAGTGCTATGCAAAAGGAGATCCGGGCTTTGGAAGATAATGGTACATGGACTATGGCCTCTCTCCCCCCTGAAAAGAAGGCTCTTAGTAGTAAATGGGTTTACAAGATCAAGTATCACTCTGATAGTACCATTGAGAGATTGAAGGCACGGTTAGTTGTCTTTGGCAATCATCAAATTGAAGGGAGTGATTATAATGAGACTTTTGCTCCAGTAGCAAAAATGGTAACTGTTCGAGCATTTTTGTCCATTACTGCATCAAAGAATTGGGAGCTTCATCAAATGGATGTTCACAATGCTTTTCTGCACGGTGACCTTCATGAGGAAATGTATACTAAACTTCCTCCTAGGTTTGAAACTTCTGATCCCGGCACAGTGTGTAGGCTTCAAAAATCTTTTTATGGCTTGAGGCAGGCTCCTTGTTGTTGGTTTGCAAAGCTGGCTTCGGCTTTGAAGAGTTATGGTTTTCTCCAATCTTATTCCAACTATTCTCTTTTCACATATACCAGGGGTACTGTGCAGATTAATGTGCTTGTCTATGTTGATGATTTAATCATTGCTGGTAACGATTCCGCTGTATTGAATGTATTTAAGGCCTATCTCAATAACTGTTTTCATATGAAGGATCTCGGCATACTGAAATATTTTTTGGGTATTGAGGTTGCTCGCTGTCCTCACGGTTTGTTCTTATGTCAATGCAAGTACACCCTTGATATTATATCTGAGGTCGGTTTATTGGGAGCCAAGCCAGCTGGTTCTCCAATCGAACAAAATCATAGACTTGCACATGCTAAAGGAGACTTGCTTGCGGAGCCTAAATCCAATAGGCGATTTATGGGTCGTCTCATCTATTTGGCTGTCACGCGTCCAAATTTATCTTACTCTGTTCATGTTTTATCTCAATTTATGCAACATCCTAAGCAGGAGCATTGGGACGTAGCCATCCGAGTTGTTCGTTATTTGAAAGGTGCCCCAGGCCAGGGAATTTTACTTCATTCAGATAGTGACTTGTCTTTACAAGGCTGGTGTGATTCCGATTGGGCCGCATGTCCTCTCACTCGCCGGTCTCTCACAGGTTGGTTAGTCTTTCTTGGTCAATCGCCTATTTCCTGGAAAACTAAGAAGCAACCCACCGTTTCTCACTCCTCCACGGAAGCTGAGTATTGTTTTATGGCCTCTATTACTTGTGACTTGAAGTGGTTAAAGGCTTTGTTGTTGAGTCTCGAGGTGCATCATCCAAAAGCCATTCCTGTGTTCTGTGATAGCCATTCTGCTTTTCATATTGCTCACAATCCTGTTCCCCATGAACGTACGAAGCATATTGAGGTGGATTGTCATTTCATTCGTGATGCAATTCAGGAGGGCTTTATTTCTCCTTCGTATGTCTCTACAAAGGCCTTGGGAAAGAAACAGTTTGATTATCTACTTCATAAGTTGGGCATCTCGGATCTTCATGCTCCAACTTGAGAGGGGTATTACGGAGTGCATTGATATATGGATTGATTGGTATGAGATTGATTTGCATGGATCTATTTAAGGCATAGCTATTTAAGGTATAGCTATTACGGAATGCATTGATATAGGGATTGATTGGTATAAGATTAATTTGCATGACTGTTGATATAATATGCACTAGTTTCCTGTTTTGCATGGCTGTTGATATGATAGCCACTAATTTTCTGTTTTGGTTTTTTTCTGTATCGTGTATATATATATCTTCTTCTATGAAGATCAAGAATCAATAAAAATTACAACATTATCATCCACAAGTATCTCTACCTCTAGTGCATCGCACCGAACAATTTGCTGTCACGCACCGATGAAAACACTGAGCATGAGTGAAATTATATCTTGCAAAACATTCACGAATGAAACATTCAAGATTGTAGCATTTCAAACTCTTTATTAACCTAAATATACATTACATTATGTATACAAGCTTACTGAATCCTATACAATATCAGAGATTCAGAGTCCAAATCAAAGACCATTCATACAGTAATTCAAGCTGCATAGTGCACAGTATTTCTGCCAAGTGCCGAATTTTTTACCAAACTATCCCTCTTTTTGTAAGAGCATCCACAGTCGTTCTTGCCAAATTTTGAGTAAATAGCAATTAGAAAATAGGAAAAAAAGAATGTTGCTGCAGTCATCGAAAGCTAAAATATAGCCGCACGGAAGATTATCAACCGTCCATTAAGAATGACGGAATATAATCGTCCGTCCCCCTTTTTTTTTTGTTTTTGTTTTTTTTTTTTTATCACTAAAAGACAACAAAAAAAAAAAAAAAAAAAAAAAAAAGGAAAAATTCCTCACACGGTAGATAATCTTCCTTCTAGCAACATTTACGCTACATTATCAACCGTCCCATTTTAGGTTGTTTAAATTTTTTTTTTTTTTGATTTTTAAAGCACTAGAAGACAAAAAAAAAAATAAAAAAATGGAAAAATTCCTCACACGGTAGATAATCTTCCTTCTAGTGAGATTGACGCATCATTATCAACCGTCGGTTGACTGTTTTTTTTTTTTTTCTAAGAAAACCCAGCGACGGATTATAATGTACTGTTAATCTCCTCACACGGTTAATAATCAACCGTCGGTTGTCAATTTTTTTTTTCTTTTTTCAAAAGCTGCTTAATCATTGGCTCAGTACTTTTTGTACGAGACGGAATGTTATCTTCCGTTAATTAGATCGGACGGCATATTATCTTGCGTTAGCTATATTTTGCATTTGGCCATTTCGCCTGCTATATTTGGCACGCAACTGTTCATCGTACACCCAAATTTTGGGTATTTGGACAACGACTGCAGCTTGGTTTTTTCTATTTTTTCCAAATTTTGGGTATATAGCAAATGACTGTGGATGCTCTAAGTATGTACCAAACTGTCCCTGTTTGAAAATTTAATACCGCTAACTGAGTTAGCGCCCCAAATAATATTCTCCTCGCTATCTCAGTTAGCGTGTGTCAGGGGATACCACTTTCCCCTCAAGTAGGGGTGTGCGAAAAAACTCACCAAATATACACTCTAACTCCGTTAGTGTGCCTATTTAAACTACTCGTGCTAACGGGGTTAGCGTGATAGGTGGACAGTAGGGCACACTACTCCTCAATTAGGCGTGTAGGCAAAAAAATCCCAAGTATAGACACGCTGACCCTGTTAGCGCCCCTTTTTATACCAGGCCCGCTAACGGGGTTAGCAAGTGTCGATTGAGATCCTATTAAATAACGCTCGCTATCTCACTCTCATCTCACTTCTCCTCTCTCCCAAAACCAAAATATAAACCCCCAAACCCAAACCCTAGTCTCCGATTTCGGCCTTTACCCATCCTAATCTCCCGAAATTTTTGATGGAATCTCTTCATGAAATTTTTGGTGGAATCTCTTCATCACTCCCAAAAGAAGATGAATGTGAATGTGAGAAAAGAAGAAGATCTTTTAAGATTTTGTACAATTTTTTTAGTAAGATTTACAATTAGGATGCTAGGGTTTTTGAGTTGAGTTTCGAAATTGGGGGAGAAAGAGAAGAGAAAAAGACACTATAAATATAATGAGACAGCGTCAGTGACTGCGATTTAATAGGATCTCAAACGACATAGCACGCTAACCCCATTAGCGTGCCTTGTATAACGAGGGGTGCTAACGGGGTTAGTGTGTCTATACTTGAAATTTTTTTGCCTACCCCCTACTCTTGAGTGTCCCTACTATCCACCTATCACGCTAACCTCGTTAGCGCAAGTGGTTTAAATAGGCACGCTAACGGAATTAGCGTGTCTATATTTGATTAAGTTTTTCGCACATCCCTACTTGAGAAAAAAAAGTGATAGCTCTTGGCACATGCTAACTGAGATAGTGCGAATAATATAACTATGGGCGCTAACTCAGTTAGCGACCTGATCTTTTTTGTATTAAATTTTCAAACAGGGACAATTTGTGTAAAAAATTCCCAAGTGCCAAGATAATAGTGTCAAATCAGGAAATTCTTTGAAAAACAGTACAGATATGTTATGCTGTAGTATCATAGAGTAGTAGATGTAGGTATTCCTTAATTCCAATCGAATCCAATCCAATCCAATCAACAATCCAATACAACAGAAGAGCTCACAGTTATCACGACACTGACATGTGACCCAAATCCCAGTCCAATCCAGCTACTAATACTATCAGGCTTCTTTTTGCAAAAGTATCATTTATCAGGGTTCTTTTTGCAAACAAAAAGAGACTTGGGGAAGCATTCATTGATTCATTAAGAGCATCATCACATAGAAACAAACATTGCATATATAAGATTGTCAGCATATATAAATTGCTGAGTTCCATTACAACACAGATAATTAGTTCATCATAACACTATTTTCCTGTAGTAGTGCCATAGGAAGTGTATATATATATATATATATATATATATATATATATATATATATATATATATATATATATATAATGATAAAGGGGAAGGATAAAGGGGAAAGAGTTTCAAACTCCCATCATTTTTCCCAAAAGGGAATGAATGATCAAACAAAGGACCAGTTGACAAACATGAAAGCCAAGCAGTGATCAGCGTCGTCTTCGTTCAGAACTTTCCAGGTTACTGCTTGCTCGTATGATACCGGCCTCCCCATGCTCGATACGCAGATACCACCCGGTAAGTAAGCAAAACCCTATAACGAAAACAAACGAACCGTAATTAGTATTTAATCCCGATAAAATCGTAGGAGAAATAGTTTTAAAGTTTGCGTGTTGTTTTATACGAACCTGTTGCATAACCTTGGGGAACTCAGTGCAGAGTACCTTACGACCACTGTCGTCGAGTATTTTTTCGAGGGTTACATCTTGGAGGGCGACAAGGGTGGTTTCCAGCATGTCGAGCCCAGCTTGATTTGCAAATGTGAACACGGGTGAAGACTGCAGAGTTCGTTCGTTCGTCAAGTTAAAAATTAAAGTCAAAGGCGGGTGAAAATGTTGAATAATAATGAGAATAAGAACAAAGAGAAATTATGATAAGAGTTTAATATTCCTACTGCTTCAGATATTATACCATGATCATCAAAATTTGAATAATCTCAGGCACTACCACAAAACCAGTATATATCTCATATGACTAAATTTTTGGTACCATGACCAGTATTATACCATGATAAGACTAAATTTTTGATACTGGGCTTTATGTTCACTTAACCCGATCCAATAAATAACTGATAACACGTACAAACACATATTGCCCCATACAATATTATACACAATAATATTCTATTTATATTGAGAATTTACATATATATCCAACAGAAAAGAGAGTTACAGCAATGACTTGGGAGTAATTCAACTACTTAATATCCCTACTGCTTGAGATATTATACCATGATTATCAAAATTTGAATAATCTCAGGCACTACCACAAGACCAATATATATCTCATATGACTAAATTTTTGGTACCATGACCAGTATTATACCATGATAAGACTAAATTTTTTATACTGGGCTTTATGTCCACTAACCGGATCCAATAACAAACAGATAACACGTACAAACACATATTGCCCCATACAATATTATACACAATAATATTCTATTTATATTGAGAATATACAAATATATCCAACAGAAAAGAGAGTTACAACAAAGACTTGGGAATTCAACTACTTAATATCCCTACTGCTTGAGATATTATACCATGATTATCAAAATTTGAATATATCTCATATGACAAAAATTTTGGTACCATGACCAGTATTATACCATGATAAGACTAAACAAGGTTATAAACGGCGTCAGGCGGTGGCGGTTCGGTCAAGGGGTGCCTAGCGCCTAGGGTGCCTAGGCGGCGCCTAGGCGGTTGAACTTATTTTGCCGATTTAGTTAATTTCAGCCCCTATTCTTTAATCTTAAGTATAATCATACAATCCAATTATAAATATTCATCATGTTCATGTGTAATTTTGTGTAATTAAACGGTGTTTATGCATAAAAAAATTCCTCGTGCAATTAAAAAAAACAATTGTCCAATTCTAATATGTGCGATATTCCAATATGTGTAATATGTGTAACATGTGCTATTTTAATGTGTAATCGGTGTAATATGTGCAATCCATCACCAATAATACAAAAAAAAAAGTAAAAACAATTCCACTACTATTAAAGATCTATACATATTATATAACAGATTAATAAATTAATAGTAGTTCTCTTTTTTTGTGTTATTTTATAGTATTTAAGATTAAAAAAAATAGAAAACGCCTAAGCGTTGGACATCAGGCGGACGCCTAATCGGCGCCACGGATGCCTACTCAACAAGACGGCCGCTTAACCGCCTCTAACCGCCTAGACCACCGCCTAATGCAAAGGCGGTTCGTTCTCCTCCGTCTGAGCGCCTAGGCGTCCGAGGCGGACGCCATTTAGAACACTGAGACTAAATTTTTGATATTGAGCTTTATGTCCACTTAACCCGATCCAATAACTAACAGATAACATGTACAAACACAGATTGCCCCATACAATATTATACACAATAATATTCTATTTATATTGAGAACATACATATATATCCAACAGAAAAAAGAGAAAAGAGAGTTACAGTAAAGACTTGGGAGTAATTCAACTACTTGCCTTTAGAGAGCAACACATGATTGCATCAGAGTGCTGCCAGAGGAGCTTGAGCAAAGCATCTCCTCCTTGGGATTCAGACGGTCCGAGCTCAACTCCAGTGTGGAATCTGTAATGTAGAAAGGATGCTAAAAGACATGCAACTGTAAAGCAACATAATGGAAAATAACTTTTCAATTTTTTTTTTTTTTAAGGACAGTGTATATCATGCAAGAATTGACAGTATGACATGACTTCCTGTCTCTAAAAAAGTGTGAAATGACTTCCATGATCAGTCGAAGGTAATTAGGTAGGGACCATTGTGATAAAATGACGTAAATGAAGGAAAAACAGCTAATCAGAGCTCCACAATTTGTTAAACACGGCCAAAAAACTCATAAAAACATATAGAATAACGAGAAAATTTGATGCCACTCAAAGAAATTAGTACCTATAGCTACGAGAAATCCATCGTGCAAGAGTTTGAGCTTCGGGAGATCCAGGGGGATGTTTGACTCCGAGCTGACCACCCAAAGGTGAAGGAGCAATTGCCATGGCAACCCTTTGCACAGAGGCGACAACACTTCGAACATACTGGCGGGCCATAGCTGCCACATTTTCCCGGAGGTGATTTTCAAATGTAAACTGGAAAGCAATTGTCAGAACAGATCTCAGGTTGTACGCATTCGAAGCACTATCACTTGAAGATCGAGATGCAGCACCTGGCCCCACTTCAAGGGTTGATGCCAGGTCAAGAGTTCGGGTGACAGCAGGTGTATCCTGTACCACCAGAAAGGAAAAAAGACGTCATCTTTAAGTAACATTGGAAGGTCTATCCACAAAGAATATGGTCCATATCTACAAAGAGGAAAGGATAGATGCATTCTTTAACACAAAAAATTCGATAAACAAGTTTCATAATTGGTGAAACTAAATGTAGAAACTGGCTGACCAAGAAACAACTCCCTAGGAAAAATACAGTACAGTTCAAATTTACTTGACATGCTCAATTATTGGAAGAATAGATTCAATTAATAGAAGAATCGTTTAATTGTGAAGATATTTTATTAACACAAATTGCAATAAAAGAGGTGGTTGTCTCCCTTGACAAATTTCTACATGAATTTTAAAGAGATGTACTGTGAATAAAACTAACCGATTTAGGATCCAATGGAATCACACGGAATCCAGACGGAAGCAAGGGAGCATCATCAGCAAAAGACTCGTCAATAGGCGCAAATACAAGCTGAGCACACGCACCAACTGAGTTTTCGTCAACCCCACTGCACAGCTGCAACATAGGAAGAAGAAAGTATCAGACCCAAGTTCTAAATTTAAAGTATACAGTCATTTATATTTACTGATATCTCATGAAACTAACCTGTAGCAAAAACATGTCCCTCGCCATAACGACATCATCTTGGCTGAATCCATGACCTTCCAGCCTAATTACTTCCAAGAACTGCAGTTCAACACGAAAGGTTATTTAACATTTTCAACATATAGGAACAGAAATTCAATTGCAGAACTTAATTACCTCTTCATGTTCAACAGTATGCGCAAGTGGTAGTATAACCTGACCACCCAAGAAACCATTACTATTCCTCAGTCCGGGAACTGCATATGGACTAGCCCTCAAAGATGAAGCAGAATAAGAGTCCACGCCACAGTCAGCCCATTCGGATCGGTGCTCCCTCAAAAAGCGAACAAGCAAAGCAGGTGGAACATTCTACGGAAAACAAACAGAAAGTTAAATTATTAACTGTTCGAAAGACAACAATATTTGTTGAGAAAACAATCACTAACAGAGAAATTTCCAGTTACCTGCAAAAGCATTGAGGCCTTCGCACATAAGACTCCGCCTCCTATAGGAGAATACAGGGACGAGTTGGCATTAGCTCCAAGAAGCTTATTTGGAGATGAGTTTATCATAATTGTGACATCATCGACACCATCACTGCCCAACATTGACCATCCATCATCGGCGAATCCATTCACAGCATCATTAAAGCCCCTATTATCATAGTAGAGATTTTAAAGTTAACATTCAAGCACTATATACAGTCGCAACCAAATTATTAAGAAAGATAATGGCAATTGAAGGCTTACTTGCTTAGTCGCTGGCTAAATGTCCTCAATACAGCAGGCTGTCGACCACCACCATAAGCAATTTCACCACTAGTTTCTTGTGCAATTTGTCTGATATGATGCAATGCCTGAAATGAAAAGTTTAACAGTAAAACAAATTAGTGCCAACATTGTTGTGACAAGAGATCGAAACTAGTATTATAAATACAGACTCGAAACTTACAGCTATAGTCATTTTCTGTGCGAGTATTTTTGGAGATTCGTACAAGGGCCTCAGGACTTCAGGAACACTCCAAGCCTGAAACCAGAAACTTATATAAGATAATTTGCTGCAAAAAATGAATATGAAGAGTATTAATTTTATAGAAACTTACATCTAAATCAACATGATCGACAATGTGAATCATAGAACCACCACCCTCACAAGGTCGAATCAAATAACCGCTGGGTAGCATTTCAGCTCTAACAAAAGTTGGAGCAGGTGGTCCAGCTGGACCACCAGTCGAAGGAGTCAACGATCTCTCACAGATCTATCAGAGGAAACAATTAGTCATAAGTTATTTAGGCAATTAAATCACACAGGAAAACAGGAACCAACAGAAATGTAATGTTTTAAATCATAACAACTTGCATGAAATTTGAACCAAAATTAACTTCTGTTTAATAAGCGCTAAATATTTACTACAGCATATGCAACACTTCAAGAAAATTGAACATAAAATGTGAAGTTAAAGAACTTACCACAAGACTACCGTCTTCTAGACCAGTCGTGTATCTAAGCGTCCAAAAGTCCCGTGCTGATGCCAATGTAGTTGGCGCATATGTCTGAGGAAATATAAGTGTTACGATGAATGTTAACAAACAGACAACTATAATAACACAACAACTCAAGCTGAAAAAAACAATCCATATAAGGTAATAGATACACACCTGCATGTAAATTAGCTCGAGAGTCCCTCCATTTCCAGTAGGCATAACAGTTAGCACATCAAGGGAGCGGCAGTCTCGATACCAAGATGGGCGATCTTTGAGGATTTCTGCGACCTGAAAAAACAGGTGCCCTTAAGAATTTTTCAAAAAACACCACACAAGAACAAAGTCTTTCAAACACATCGTTAATTACCTTAGCGGGTTCTAGACTCACAAGACCGCACGCTCTCGCAGCAACACCACTACAATTGTGGGAAACAGCAATGATTCCAATAGAATCCGGACCAGGCTACAAAATTAATCACATCTTCCAAATATCGGTATGATATAAACTAGTAATAGCCAAACAAAAAATTAATAGAATTGAGCTAAAGAAATCACCTTCATCCCAACCATTTGAACCCATTCGACAGCGGTTCCAGTCGCCTTGGACAAGAACTCTGCCAGGGTCTCCTCCGCAATTGTGAGTAGACTGCGATAAGAAAACGCCACAGGTCAGAAATTTAGCAAACAATTAAAAAAATTCAACACAAGCATTGATAAGATCGATTATTACCCGGCTGGGTTGTTAGCATCCCTTTGAGGATGCTGAGGTGTTGGGTTTTGCTGTTGGTGGTGCTGTCCACTTGTCACTACAGACTCACAGCTCGTGTCTGTAGTCACCACAGTGGCCTACAAAACAATGCCCACACAATTTCAATCAAAATTTTACCAAACACATAAAAGCTTTAATCTTTCAAGAACCCAAAATCGACACTTACAGTGTGAAGCTGGTTACGCATGTAACCATTCTCATAAACAAGATGAGAAACCTGCTTCTGCAACCGGTCATTCTCCTCCATCAGCAGCTTGTTCATCGCAGTCAGCTTTCGGTTCACTGTCTGCAGCCGCGAAGCTTCTTTCCTTTGCTTCTCACGGCACCTAAATTAACAAACATAATTTCATTAAATTACTAAAATATGTGCCAAAAAGGAAGCTAATTAATTATCTTAACCAAACAGATACAATTTTTTAGTCACATCCCAACTATGCTAATCATTCTGTTTATAATACCCATTTAAAACACAATGCATTCAACTACAAGCATCAAAATTCTATTTTTAAAACTTATTTAAATAAACAAATTAAACATCAAATTGGGTCCTTTTCATGGATGATTCTACTACCAAAATTAGCACAAACTACTGCATATTCCACATGCCAACCAAACTATACTTGGAAACCCACAACTAAAGAACCCCAAATAGGCAAGAAACAAACTTCATTAACAAGATCCAAAACAACGCAGATGTAATAAATGAACACAACCCACAACACTAAAAAAGCTGCATTTTTTACAAGATCCACTAAAAACCCACCCAATTTTTTTTTAAATTTTAAAAAAGTAATTATACCTTCGGTTTTGGAACCAGACTTTGATTTGTTTCGGCTCGATGTTCGAGAGAATAGAGCACTCCCTAATAAGCTGCTGCCTCCGCATAGAACTGGGCTTGGGGCACTCACTGTAGACTCTCTCCAGAGCCTCGACCTGCTCGGGTGTGTAACGCACGTACTTTCCAGCATCCATCTGCTGTTGGGTTTGCTGCTGGCTGCTCTTCCCACCGACCACCATGGCCATTTCTCTCAAATGGAGCTAGAACAAAAGGAAAACAGCGCAAAGAAGATAGCTTTCCCCTTTGTAGCGCATCAAGATGCGAGCTTGAGGGTGGTTAATGGAAGCTAAGCTCTTGATTGAGGGATTGGAGGGAGGAAGATGGCATCTTTGAGGAGGAGAAGATAGTTTTTTTTCCCTTTTTTTTCCCTTTTGTTTTTGGGTGTGTATTTTTATAGTAAGAGATGGGCGAGTTTTGAGGGGCAGCTTTAAAAAGTAGAGCGGCTAAGGCACGGGGACTCTGCTGAGTTGTAGTATAATGTTAGGATGGATGGATTTTTTGGGGGTTACATCCTCGGGCATGTGTGGATTTACAAATGAGCCCTTTGAGTCAGAGATTAGGATTAGAATTTGAAGTACGAGGTGAATGACATGTGTTTTATTATTTATATATAGCATTTTGAAAGTTTGCCATAGTCGTTAGAGCATTCACAATCGTTTTTCTCATTTACCAAAATATGGCAACTACAGTAATAGCAATTGGAGAAGTATCGTGCAGTCGTCGTTTGTTAAATCTTTCTCATTTGCCTTTTACATATTAAAAGACCAAATTATCCCCTCCTTTGATATTCGATCACTTATGGATTGAAGGGCAATTTGGAAAAAAAAACCCAAAAAAGGAAAAAAAAAGAAAAAAAAAAGTCAAAAGTCCTTGGACGGGGTATCATCTCTCGGACGGGAGATGTATCCCCATCTGAGGATAATCCCAAAAAAAAAAATTTTAAAAGGGAAGGACGGGGTATGTTTCCCCGTCCGACCCTTTTTTAAATTAAAAAAAATTAAAAATCCTACAGACGGTATATGATTCCCCATCTCACTCGATTAAAAAATATTAAAATCCTTCAGACGGTATATGATTCCCCGTCTTCTATAATTTGAGAATTCTCATTTCGTTTGTCAAATTTGAGAAACAGATTTGGGTCGTTTGCTTAAAATTGGCAAAATGAGAAACGATTGCAGAGGTCCGTTTGCTATATTATGGCAAAATGGCATATATAGCAAACGACTGTGGATGCTCTTAAATGGTATATTATAACAATTTAATATAAAATAATATCAGGAAGAGTCTGAAGTTGCGTCGGAGGGATTTAATTATTTTTTAAAGGGTAGATGGAACTTCAATGTGCATCGGAAGGGGAAAAAACCGAAAATTGAACAGGAGGAAATTCACTTTGCGTCCGGGTTTTTGGGGGATCTCGGACGCAACTTCACATTGCGTCCGACAACTTTTTTTTTGTTTTATTTACTTTTCCATTACTTGGGGAGTAAATTTAGGCTTTATTAAAAAATTATTGACCAAATTTCCCCTAGTTCTTATTATATATATTGATGAAGTTATATTGGAACGAAGCAAACATCAATTTGTTCTCGCCCAATTCTCTATCTCAATTTCTTAAGCTCAACTCTCTATACCAATTTCTTAATTAGTCGAGAAAAATGTCTTCGGTACGAAGATTTATTGGTCATTTGAAATCAAAGCGGGAACAGATGCCAGCTCATGGCAACACAAGCACCGAAGGTGAAG
>JACEHZ010000625.1:0-125000 GCA_017893485.1 Hemerocallis citrina | reverse complement strand
GTCACCAAGAGAAAAAACACTTTTCGATGCAATCGTGGACACCCGGGAGGGTTAGTAGGTCTTTAGCCATGCAGGAAAGAACAAGAAATGAAGTTTCATTGCTTTTCCACCAAGTTAACACATCAATCTTTTTCTCAAACCGCAGTGTGTCTTGTGCATTATACCAAGCTAATTCATTAAGTGTATTAGTCCTAGCTTTTTTAGGTTGAATCATACTCCATAAATCATTTGTTGTGTCTTCAGATACAATGCCCTTACCTTTGGGACGAAGATGCTATATTTGTTGTAGTATGACTATCAGTAGTAGATGCAAAACTATAATTATAAGTATTATACAAATTCTGTACTATTGACTTAAATTTAACCTTAAATTCATCAACATCAAAATCATCACTATCTTCAAGTGTAACCACATCATAAAACACTGAAATCTTATTCTCCGCACCCTCTAACTTGATACAAGGATCAAATACACTAGAAACACAATATAATATATGAAGAGGATGAAAATATTTCATAAATTTATTAAAAGTTGGTTGAACATAGCGGAAATGTAAGAGTCATGCATACTAAGTTGAAAATTTTTCATCATATTAACTATTGTAAGAAAAATACTACTATATGTGGCTTCATAAGAGGCCAAAAAAAATTTGTTGCTTTTTCAAAAGGTTGTAAAAATTGCAACAAATGTTCGCATACAACTAATGATACCCAGTCATGGTAAAGTCTTCTATGTTATTTGTAGTACAAAAACTATATATAACCTCTTTATATTCATTAACAATTTGAAGTAGGTAAAAATTAGAATTCCAACGGTGTTGAACTTCTGTAGGAAATTTTTTTAATCTTATTCCTTTAATCTTACAGCACTGTTTGAATTCTTATTTATGATGACCACTTAAATCTATATAATGCACACATTGTCTAATAGCATATATATATGATTCTTCTATCTTCAATGCATTTTGTACACACAAGTTAAGTATATGACATGCATATTTAATATGAAAAATTGCAGGCTCGGGAGAACAAAAAAAAATCAATTAATGTAGGAACCGCATTTTCATTATTGGCGGAATTATCAAGGCTAATACAAAGAATTTTATCAGAAATACCAAAATTGATGCATGCTTGAATAATTTATGCTGCAATCTTCGTACCACTATGAGGATGCTCTGTATATCCATATGCCATGATCCTCTTTTGAAGGATCCAATCAGTATCAATCCAAACAAGATACGCCCATCATAGAAACATTGTTAACACCTTTACAACAGTCGCTAGTTAATAAAATCTTACATGTTAAAAAATATAAAGTAGCGAGTAAAACATCCTTAAGCCATGCTTAAAGTTTTTGTTAATAAGATTTTAGGGTATTTCTAGCAATTCTTTTGTAATGAGGGTTTAGAGCGGTCTCGTTAAATTCCTCCAGGTTCCTATTATCGGAATAAGAAAAAGTAATTCATCCTTAATCGCTAATTTGACAATTTTCATACGTACAAGTTTATGATCATAGCTATGACTATCTACACTGCTTGACTATTGTGTAGTATTATCCTTAGCTAGATCCGGGCGTTCACTATTTAAATGATATTTTAGTGTACCCGCCCCGGTACCCTTTTCCATTTGTAAATGGTTTGGCAGTTGTTACATACCTTAGTGCCAGTTGAAGGATCGGAGAAAGATGGGTGCCATGTAAAATGATTGTGTACATCGGAAGTGTGGCCTCTATGTTTTCGGGAAGGAGTTGGAATGTTGGGGTTATGTGTTTCAGTCTCTTCAACAATAATTTCATCCTTGTTGTGTGGGACGGGTACACTCCCAAGTTCGAGAATAAATGAAAAAATTCTAAATCTATCACTATCAAATTGTGGAACATTGCCGGTGCAAGACGTGTTTGTGGATTCTTGTCCACTTTGGCAATGGTCAGTACGTGAAGAACAGTGTGCTGCCTTTAAAATATGAAATTGATAAATTTGAAATGAGGAAAATAGAAGGAGAAGAAATCAAAACCAAGAAATAGACAACTAACAAAAATTAACAACCAAATAAAATATCGCAACCGGAATAGAAGAATTGCTAAAGTAATTTGAGAAGAGAATTGTTGAGTTGAATCCTTCTTCAATCCTTCCTGAACCTTGTTGAGAAGAGAATTTGCAATTGAAATTGAAATAAAAATTTGAGAATTTGTATTGAAATTGAGAGAGTAAAGTAGAAAGAATAAGAATTGTTTGGTGTGAAGAATTTGTATGGAATGGGGTGGGTATTTATAGATATTTAAAAATATTGAAATTCCTAAAATACCCTCCAAAACTAGCCGTTTATAGGGGTGGGAGGGATTTTTATGTAATTGGGTTTTCAAAGGAAAAAAACCCAAAAAAACAAAACAATAATAGCAAGCAAGGTAGCAGCTTGCAGCTGCTTGCTGTCATTCGGCCCACCGGGCTAGCCTGGGTCTTCGTCGAACAAGACCAGGACCGATTGGCCCGAGCGTAGCCGGGCCTTATCCGATGGTTCAAAGTGGACCGAGGTGGGGATATTTTTGAACCAGACCGAACCAGTTCATCTATCCAGTTCAGCCTGAGACCGGCCCTCAAGTAGGCAAGACGAGCCGGTTCATGGTCCGACCGGGCTGCTTCAGCGAGTTTGTCAGACTGAACCAGCCCCGCTGCCATCCCTATTGAGATGACATTAGTTTGAGTTTTCAGTGTTTGGATAATCTTATTTAGAGTTTGATGGCTTCTATATGAATAGGATTTGCGTGGTATTTTAAAAGTGAAATTATTTTTTTAATTTTGTTATTATCTCAGTATACCTACAATATTTTATTTAATTATCTAGTCTCTCTCTTGTAGTTTCAAAGGCAGCCATGTTAGGGTTTATATCTTGCATACTAGGTTCGATGTGAAGAGAATATGGCAAAGCGAGAAAAAATTTGAAGCGAAGAAATGGAGGTGAAAGAGCTGTTGTTTGGAAGGTAAGCAGGTGATAGTTGACTGCCCAAAGTGGCAGTCGACCACAATTATTTGTAACACCCTGAATCCCAAATACCACTGAATTCGAGTTCCACCGGATCTTTTCACTTCTCTTCGTACAATTTTACAAGGAAATAAAAAAACTTTACTTTACATCAAAGTTACATTATGCATCAATATTTGTACAGCGGAAGCAAATTTTTACATCAATGAATGAAATACAACAACAGTTGAATAATCTTTAAGTATCAGATCTTCTTTAGTCTTTTTCATGTATCTTTTCCCTGCATAGAAACTGTGGGTACGTCAGTTCATTCAACTGACGAAATATTATACACGGTCATCCTCTCTATGCCGAAAACAGTGTAACGATTCTCAATACTTAACAAACCACAAACTTGTTCACAAACAGAGCTAAAGGGACTATCTTACTGATGTCGTATTGTGAATGTGCACTTAGTCCTTAATGCAAATATTTCTATTATATGACATTAATGCGCACTTGTTCAGAGTCTATGCAGCCCATACTATATAGGTCCGAGGACAAGCCCTTAACCGTTCTTCATCTTGTAAGGTTCAATCCCTCGCCATGACTTAATCTACTATTGTAACTACGGTAAGTATCCTAGATATTTTATGACCTACGAACTCATGTCTAGGCGCCCTAGAGGGAATCCCAATGCACTGACACATGACTCATCATACAGGCATCCTGTGGTAATTCAGCTCCTAAGATAGACATGACACCACCCGCAATCACCAAACACCCCACGAGCGTCTTCACCGGGATGGTACTCTGGAGTAGTATCCACGTCCTACTCATGATGCATCATGGGACATCCTGTGAATACTCTCACGCTGCCAATCCAATAGCCCTCATACTCAATGTTTTTCTTCTTACTTTCATCACATCTTCACTATGTATTTAATCCTTAGTTTAATTGAATCATGGACAAAATTAATCCCTTAAGGTTAGCACTCCCACTATACCGGTCTTATTCATTCATTTTACATGACCCAAATCTTGGTCCTTTCATTCCAAATATCATTTTCACGTTTCTTTTATTGCCGGTATAAGGCTTAGCTACACCCTAGTTCTTAATTTCAACTCATAATTACAACATCGAACTTTTCATACTCACAAAGTCTTTTTTTTCATGATTAATCACAGTTCACGTTTCATAATCATAGTATTCATGTATCCATATTCATAATATCCTTCATAACTTAACATGTCGTTTAATTACATTTTCATACACCATTTCATGCATAAACAATAAAATTTCAACTTGTCATAATAGTTCATTCATTCCACAAATCTCTTATTTTTATTTCAATCCATACTAATTTCACAATTTGTAATTTCAATTAATTACACAAATCAAACTTCCAAATTTCTCATTACTAATTCTCATTTTTAAAACTACTAAAAAAATAACTCATTTATTTTTTTCCTTTATCCCAAAAGACAATTTAATTAAAAACAAGTCCTTTCTTGCAAATAGCCTCAAATTCTCAATTATACATTAGCAAAAGTTATAAAAATTCTCTCATGAAGTCCAATTAATTTTAGTAATTAATTCCATATTTTTCTTAGTTTTAATTTATTTTTAAAACTCAAAATAATCTTAATTTCCCCCAAAAACAACTTTTTAAACTAAAGCCCACAACCGGATTCGAACCCACAACCACGGCACAAAGGACAGCACCCAAGACCACTGCGCCAAAGCCACAAAGGCGATATGATATGGGTTATTGTCCATGTGAATTGGCTTTCGGCATTTCAGAATTTTTAACAAAAAATAAAATAAAAGCTCCTTCTCAGTATCGAACCCGAGACCAGAGACCAAGCCCCCCCGCTACTATAGCGACTGAAACCATTCCGACCAAATGGTCTTAGTGGCCAGATTGTTTTGAAAAGAATTTGGTTGGATTTGAACTAGTTCTCTGTTCATCTCTACATTTCATAATTTTTGAAAAAACGATTTTTGTTTCTTTTTCTTTTCTTTTGAAAGCAAAATTTTCCAGATTATAACATACATAAATTTACAGTAAACAAGTATTTTTATAATGATTATTTGCTTTATAAAACATGTATTTTGGTCCTACTTTATGTTCTATGTCCATATTTTCGACATTGAGAACAATAACACATTTCTTCATAATTTAGAATTAGAATTCCACAACCTACTATGTTCTTTTGTTCTTTTTCTTATTAACATCCTATTACATTTTTAGAACACAAAAATCTCATCTGTCTACAATAACAAAATTCTATTTTAGACAATTAACTACACATGATGCATTTAATCAACTATTTGTAAGCACAAATTTTACCATAACATTCATGTAGCACAACAATATGGTGATTTCTAGCACATTAATTCACCATTTATTCATTAGCAATCAATCAATCAAACATTTTTTAAATTACCACTCCACTTTTAATTAAACAAGCATGGTGCCAATTTTCAACTAATTGATTCATAATAATTTCATTAAATCATCCCTAGCATGGTATCTAGTACTAGAAGTATGAGAAACACCCACCTCTTTGTAGAAGCACGAAATGAAAAGCTCCTAGAGTCTCCTAAAATGCAAGAAAATAGCCTTCTCCTCCTAAATTGTGTTGCAAAATGCTCCCCTTCTTGTTCCTTGGTGCAACCCGAGCTTCCCCTAGTGCCTGATGATGGGCCGGCCTCCTTTTGGTTGGGACACACACGCAAATGCACACTCAATCTTTCACTTCCTAATATATTACTCTCCTATATAGTTTCTTCCTTTCAATTATTTTTTTCTTAGTGTTGTATACATGAAGGTAGGGGGTATTTATACTAGTTTTAGGATATATTGGAGGGCTAGGATTTCACTAGATGGTTGTAAGTGAATGGCTAGGATAAGATGGGGAGTTGTAGCAACCACCCATAAGCAAATAACCACCCATGCACACAAACCCACTCTCCCACTCTTCTCTTAGCCATACCCGGCCTCCTAGGGTGTGCAAAGTACACACACGTGCATGCACGTGCCCTTTTTAGTACCCTCTATTTAAAGTTTGTACAAATTTAATTAATCAGTTGTTCACCAATTGTGTCCACATGACAAATTATGACAATTTAAAGGATTAATTAAGTTTGTGGGCCTCAAAATAGTGGGCTTTAGGCTTATGGGCTAATTAAAAAAATATTTAATTATTAGAGTGTGCTTAAAATAAGAAAACTAGTTTAGGCTTTATAAAATAGGCTTTTTTTAGAAAGATAAAGGGAAATAAAGAAATAATTGTCCATGTTATGAAAGAAAATTTTATAAAAATAAATATGCATACGAAATTTTGCACGTGCACAACACGTGAAAAATCAACATTTCTTATTAAGATGAAAATTTAGGGTATTACATTATTAGACCCCCTCTCTAGATGGTCTCGACTTCTTTGTAGTTGATTGCTACTTTGAGCAATCAACCGCAACTGGGCGACATTAGCAGATGAGCATGTTCCTTAGGGAATTGTTTGAGCCCAAATTTGTGCTCCAAGTAATATCGTATGGCTTCCATTGTGTGTCTTTCTTTCAAAGTTTACCGGACGGGGAAGGATTAAGACTACAAACTATGGTTTTTATAGATCTTTATAAATCATTATAAAGGACTCCATAAGAGATAATACTTCATCTGAAAGTAATAACATAGTATCATCTATTGAGGCTCGAGAAATAGGTTATTGGTAAAAGTTTTGTGACTCTTTTTCCTAGTTTAATAACATCTCGGTTATTTTCTCCCCCATATTAGGTTTACCTGAACCTGAACAAATCTGGTGTGATTTGCGCTTGGTGTGGTGTACGTTGTTTGGTTGTTCATTATGATCGGTGGTCGTCTCTCGCTATGACTCTTTGCTGTGACGAAATTCCCTAACAAGCCGTTGATATCTCGCTCGACTATTGTCAAACTGGTTGACCTCGAAAGATGATCAGATTAACTAAAGATTCAAAAAACTATCGTTACAAAACAAAAAAAAATCGAGTTCAACAAAGAAATGGTCGATCCATACGTCATCAAAACCATTGGAAAAACAAGTGTCAATAGTACTTTTTGAGCATTTATGAAAGAATTCAGGCATGCTAGTTTTGAAGGAAAGATGGCGACAAGCAAATTTACTGGAGAAATAAATAGGTTTTATACACATTTTGTTGTAGTATTTTTTTTCTTTCAATATTTTTTTGTGATAAAATTGACCCCCGATCATCGATTTCATTAATGAAAAGTTAACAAAACATAGAATGTCAAATATTACAAACCAAATCTAATCCAGTCCACTATATCAAACTACTGAAAAGTACATCATCTGCCAACATAAATAACACATACACCTAACCACAATACCAGTAACCTCCAGCAAGCCCATCACAAAACTCCGACAGATAGGAGGTGACTGCAGACGCCACAAACTGGGCTACTTCGCACCCTCCATACGGAGCATCTTCCTCACCCCCGCTTGACCTGCCCAATCATTGATCAGAACCAAAATTTTATGCAATATGATGAAATCTACAATTAATGCTACAGAAGCAAGCGTCATTACTGTCTAGTCATAAGATCCAAAAAATAGCCGCTACCGTAATATCCCACACTATCCTATACTCTTTCCTAATGTATCTCGATATCCAAGCCCCCCAAATTTCATTGATGTTGTTAGGTGTCTGAGTTTCTCTATAATACCAAAACCTAAACCTAGAATTTTCCATATCAGTCTAGCCTTAGGACAGTATATGAAAATATTATATACATCCTCCTCCCTTAAATTGCATCTAGGGCATCCACATCGATCGAAACGTTGTGTTTCCTAAGGTCATTTTGGAGAGAATAGTGTTTTTCATCACCAACCAAATGAATGCCTTCACTCCAAATAGTATTTGCATTTGAACTTCTTATTCCCCCATCATCGAGATTTCTATACATGGATCTCATTGAGAACGTACTGTTAGGTTCTAACCTCCATTCTCTATCATCTTCCTCTCTACTCCGCTGATGCACACCCTCTACCACAAGACCTTTAAACCTCTAAAGTTTCCCCTGGTTTTCATGGGATAGACTTTCATCGAACTTAATTCTTAGCCTCTCCTGTTTCCAGACGACTGCCACAAGAACATCCTCATTTGTTGTATCCTTAGCCAATTATGGGGAAATAGGCTATTGGGTATTCTCCCCCACACCATTTGTCCTTCTAGAATCCGGTACCTTTTCCGTTCCCTAGCCTGTACCTAGTATTAGCATGAAAAAGTTCCCCCACCTTAGCTATTCCTTTCCAGTGGTATGACGCCTTCCCGTGAGTAGTTCGACCTCCATATCTAAACTTTTTCTATCTTCGAGACATAGCAAAAGAGTTACACCACTACGACTTGCGCCGTTTGTGCAATTTCCACCACCATTTGGAAAGTAGTGTTTTATTCATATCACAGAGGTTTACGATTCCAAATCCATCGAACTCTTTCTTCTTACAAACCTTACTCTACCTTATCACATGAAACCCCTTGTTATCTTATTGTGTTTCTTTCCACATAAATCGTCTCTTGCATATATTGATTCTGTAAATAACCCATTTGGGAAGTTCATATAATGACATCTAGTACATTCGTAGGCTATTGAAAACCGAGTTGATTAGGGCAATATTGCCTCCCAGATAAAGAAATTTACCTTTCCATCCTGCAAGTTTCTTCTCTACTTTTTCCACCAAAGAAATCCAGTCTTCCTTTAGCATCTTGCCAGGTCTGATAGGAGTATCAAGGTACTTGAGGGGGAAGTCTCCTTTCTCACACTCCTTAAATGTTGAGATCCTGTCAATTGGACTCAAACTCTCGTGACTAAGGGCCACCATGCAGCTCTTGTGTAGATTAACCACCAATCCAGACTAGTACTCAAAAACATCTCAATAATATTCATAGTGATATGATTTCGTCCAATTGGGCCACTCCAAACATCAGTGTATAGTCTGCGTATTGCAAAATAGACATAGGCACGTGGATTTCTCTCACCTTAACTCCTTTGATTAAATCTGCATTTCTGCCTCTCTTAGTCATTTCTACAAGTCCATCAGAGGTTATTGTAAATATTAGTGGTGCAAGCGGTCTCGTTGTCTTAGTCGTCTGCGGCACCAGATTTCCCTTCCGTATTTTCCATTAAGCTGGATGAACAATTTTTCATTTCTAACACACTTCCTCATCCACATCCTCCATATCGTACCGAATCCTCTAAGTTCTAGTGCTTTGTCCACACAAACTCACTCCACAGTATCATAAGCTTTTTTGAAGTCTAATTTCTGTAGAAAACCATCAACTTTGTCATTGTTTCCTTTAAAAACTATTTCGTGAGTTGACGCGATGATATCTATAATATCTTTCCCATTTACAAAACCGCTTTGCATTTCGTTAATAATATCCGTCAAATGAGGGGATAATCTACTTGTCAGGACTTTAATGATAATTTTGAAGGACCCGTTCAAAAGATTGATGTGTCTGAGATCTGACACCCTAACAAGTTCAAATTTCTTCGAAATTCGGATTACGTTCGCATAATTTAATATTTTCAACCTGCGCCACTCCCTGATACAGTTCCTGGAAGATGTCAAAAAGGTCTTTTTTAATGATAGTCCGATAAAGTTTATAGAAAAGAATCAGAAATCCATCAGGTCCCAGTGCCTTGTCTTATCCCAAGTTTTTGATTGCTTTTAGAACCTCTTCCTCCGAGAAGATCTATGTGCTCAATGCAAAAAATTATTGAACGAGAACTGTTCTGCTAATTTTGGTAAATGACATCTTCTCAAAGTTAACCTGATAGCATTTGGTACCGCAAGCCTCTATCCTGTGGAGGCATTGATCGTCATGCCCTCTATTAGATTATTGAGCTAGATCACTTCAATGAGTTTCCTGTTTGAAATTTTTGTTCAAGTAACTCCATGTGTGAATATTAATAAAAATTTGTATCATGAGTATCAATGTTTCTGTCTTGAAACTTTGTTGGGAAAACTCGTTAAATAGCCTCATCTATGTGATCATATAGATAGCTTTCTCCACAAGTTCCTTCCACTACTGATTCTGCCTCATCGGTTGCTCCTATAATTCCTTTTCCTCTTCATTATTCTCATAGGACTTGCAATGTTAGTTTTGAAAATTCTGATGCCTCACAGTCTAACACTCTTGATACTCCCCACCTCCTACAGTCGCCCAAGCTCCTCCTAAGATATTGGTTTCTTCTTCTCGTTATCCTTAGCACACTCGTAAGTCTACTCACTTAACAAATTTTGTTTACTCTTATTATTAAACTTCTTTCTCTTCATTTTTAGTATCTATTCATTCTCTCTAAGCCTTTATCTAGGGATGGCAAACGGGCTGGGTTGACCCACGACCCGCCCGCATAACCCAGCCCGTGAGTAACCGGTTCGGGTTCGGGTCTAACCCGCTAATGTAAATGGGTTGACCCGGGTCCTCAAAAAAGTGAATTAAACCCGTTGAATCCAGCTGATAACCCGGCCTACAGTGGCGGACCCGCACGCGAACCCCCGGTTCGACCCATGGGTTGCAAACCGTTTGTTCGACCCGCGGGTCCAACGGCCTAACCCTTACCGAAAGCACTTAACAGCTCTTTTAGCCATTGTTTTTTGTTTTTTTTTTGTTTTTTTTTTTGGTTTTTTTTTGGTTTTTTTCCTATAAATACCCCTAAAACCCAAACTAAAATTTCACACCTTACTCTCTTACTCTCTCTACTATTATTACTCAATTCATTTCAATTTTTGTGAACAGTTGAACAAAGAAGGTAGCAACATATAAACGATCAAACGACAACTTCCGATCGTATCGAATTCAACATTCAACTATGTCTTCAAGTCTTCAACTCCTCCAAGTGATCAAACAAAGAAACTCTCTTCAAGTCTTCAATTCCGGACTTATACTTCTACTTCTACATTTATTTTCACTCTCATTTTATATACGATTATCCGCGAAGTACGGTATCAAAATTTCACAACCCTCTTATTGTCTTGATATTTTTTTACAGCTATAATTTTTTTTATCATATTTGTTTGTTGGTTTTTTGATCTTATCTCTCACAACCCTCTTATTGTTTTCTAGAATTTTTTTGTAACTTATCTCGCCTACATTGTATTTAATTTTTTCACATACACTACTATATCAACATGTCTAAATCACGAGGTAGTGGCCGTAGCCAAAGTGGACAAGATTCCACCGGCACTTCTCGTAGGCCTCAAATTGTCCCACAAAATGAGCCCGCCGAAGAGTACCCTAATCCTATGGCCCAACACATTGGTATACACGATGAGTTTGTAGGAGACATAGACATAGAAGAAGAACCACAAACACAAGCAACCGAAACAACACAACCGGCTAGTGGTAGGAAAACTAGAGGGAAAAGTAGTGATTGACACAAATTTTATGATTATATTCCGGACGAAAATAATCTGGGTGTAGGTATAAAAATTTGTAAAACATGTTCGAAGCCATACAAATAGAAGAGGGGTGAGGGGATGGGTACAATAAGACGACACATCCAAAATGTGCACAAAGAACTTCTTGTAGACCTACCCAGCCAACAAAAAATCCACCCTAGGACTGGTGTAGTTGATAGCCATCATAGTAGTTGATAGCCATTCTTATGATCCCGAACTTGTTTGTCGGAAAATGGCTTGACTAGTAATCAAGGAAGAGTTACAATTTTTCTATCCCAATAGTAAGGACTTAGAAAATTTTAATCAAACCGCCTTAAACCCCCATTTTTAAAAGAATCCCTAGGAATACTTGCAAATCTGATTGTTTTAAAATGTACAATAAAATGAGAGAAGCTTTAATTGCCGTTTTATGGAGTTTAACTTGTAGAGTTTCTTTAACTTCCGATTGTTGGACGGGTTGTAACAATATTCCAATGATAGAATTAACCTGTCATTGGATTGACAGTGATTGGATTCTTCAAAAAATGGTCATATCACTTGCCGTGTTGCCCTATCGTCATAGTGGTAATAAAATTGCAAATTGTATTTTAGAAATTTGTGATGTTTTTCATATTCCTGATAAAATAATGTGTATAAGTTTTGATAATGCATCTAACAACAATGCATCAATTAGTATATTAAAAACCGCATTAAACCCTCCATCTGACAATATTTTTCATGTTAGATGTGTATGTCTTATTTTAAATTTATATGTTCAAAATGCATTAAAAATAGCCGAACCATATATAGTTAACATTAGAAATTGTGTACATTTTATTGCATTAAGTGGCACCATATTTCAAGAATGGAAAGCTTGGTGTAGGCTTAAAAATGAACATTTTAGAAAATTTCCAAAGGATGTTAAACACCGATGAAACTCTACTTTTGATTTGCTACATGTTATTACTGAATATCAAACATGTATAAATAATTTTTGTATTGCAAAAAAATATGCCAAATTTTGAAATGACTCCCCGACATTGGTTTTATGCCGAATCTTTGTTAAAATTTTTAGAACCTTTTAAAATCACAACTTTCAAATTTTCAAAATCTTATGAATCTACTTCTAGTAGCATTTTTATTTCATTAGTTACTATGATGCAAACTTTCAAACAAATGATCGATGATGTTTTTATTAGTCATATTGTGAAACCTGCATACACCAAATTTTTGAAGTATTTTAATCCTCCTCATATGTTGTATTGTATTGCCACTGTGATGGATCCTTATATCAAATTAGAAAGTACGAAGAGTTTGATTGAAATATTTTTTACATTACTTGGGCCAGATGAATCTGAAATTGATTGCGGAACATTTTTAGTTAAATTTGAATAGACATTAAATAACTTGTATGATTATTATGATGGAAGTTTTGCATCTAGTAGTACAACTTCTTTAGTTAGTTCTCCTTCTGCTACTTCTAAAGGTAAGGGAAAGAGTAACTTAGATGATGCCACATTTAATTTACTTGCACAAATTTAATCAAAAAAACCTAGGACTAATCAACTAAATGAATTACATGGGTATAATCAACAAGATTCTGAATCTTTTACTTCTTCACTAGATATTTTACAATGGTGGAAAAACCATGAACACACTTATAGTATTCTTAAATATATGGCTAAAGATCTACTAACTCCTCCTATCTCTACAGTTGCTTTGGAAAGTGCATTTTCTACAAGTGGTAGGGTTCTAACCGATTATAGAAATCGCTTGAATCCCCAATCGTTGGAGATGCTTGTCTGCACGGAAGACTGGCTGAAGGCCGAAGATAGGACTCAAGGAAAAGCGTTCGACACGTCTACAAGTGGGAGCAACTCGCCGGAAAAACAACAACAACAACAACAATAGCAACCAAAATGAAGAATTGAAGACCAGCAACAACAACAACAAATTGAAGACCAACAAATTGAAGACAATTGTAAATGTATAAAAAAATTGTATAAAATCTTTGTTTGTTTTTAAAAATTAGGATAATTTAAGAAAATTGAAATTGTATCTAAGAAATTTGTTATTGTATAAAACAAATTTGTAAAAAATCTTTATTTCTTATTACAAATTGTGAAACTTGTATAAGTTGAAATCATATTAATAATATATAAAAAATTTTGGCAATTTCACTCTTTGATTCTTATTATTATTATTACATTTTTTTATCATTAAAATTACATTTTTTGTTTAAGTAAAAAAAATAACTTTAGACGGGCCCAACCCGCGACCAGACCCCGGTTAGACCAGAAAGGGTTCACGGGTTGGGCAGGTCGTATATTTGTGCTAACGACCCGGCCCGGTCCGGCCCGGTTACCTATAGGACCCAACCCGAACCTGTCCAAGTTGGGTTCCAACTCGGACGGGTTCGACCTAACCCGGCCCGTTAGACCCGTTTGCCAACCCTAGGCTTTATCATATAAAGAGGTAGTTCTGGATCCCCATTGGCAACATGCTATGGTCGAAGAACTTTGTGCTTTACAAAAGACAAACACCTAGGATTTGATACATTTACCTTCTGGTAAAATTACAATTGGTTATTGTTGGGTTTATAATATCAAGACCAAGTCTGATGGGTCCATTGAGCGTTACAAAGCTAGATTGGTTGCTAGGGGACTTTCCCAGTAATATGGTATGGATTATGAGGAAACTTTTACTACTATTGCAAAAATGACTACAGTTGTACTATTTTTTGCAGTTGCATCGGTTCTTCAAATTGCATATATCTCAAATGGATGTTAAGAATGCATTCTTGAATGGTAATTTGCATGAAGAAGTTTATATGGTTCCCTTGCCTGGTCTCTCATAATCATGGAGAAGTTTGCAAACTTAAGAAAGCTTTATATAGTCTCAAACATGAACCTCGAGCTTGGTTTGAGAAGTTCTCTTTATCACCTCTCTTGTGTTTTCCTCCAGTAATCATGACTCGACTCTTTGTCAAGTGTCCCCCTACAGGTCGTATGTTACTTTCTTTATATGTTGATGATATGATTATTACTGGTGATGATGTTGATGGGATTGCAGTATTAAAGTTCGAATTAGCCCGTCAATTTGAAATGAAGGATTTGGATTCTCTAAGGTATTTTTTAGGTATTGAAGTTGTCTTTTCTCCTAAATGTTATCTACTCTCTCAGTCTAAGTACATTGTTGATATCGTTGAGTGCGCTCATCTTACTGATACTAGAACTATTGATACTTCTTGTGAGCTCAATGTTCAGTATTCTCCTTCAAACGATACTCCTTTTTCAGATCTTATTTTATTATTTTTATATCGCATTATTGTTCCTCACCATCATTCGTCCAGACATTGCATATGTTGTTCATATTGTCAGTTAGTTTGTTGCTTCTCCTATTGCCGTTTATTGGGCAGTTGTTCTTCGTATTTCCTTTACATGCATACTCTAATGTTGATCACGGGATCGCTTGATGTTACTTGTTTTGTATCTTTTTTGGCGATTTTCTATTTCTTGGAAGAGTAAGAAAAAAACTGTTGTATCTCAATCTTCTACAGAAGCAGAGTCTCGTGTTATGGTATCCACTACCAAAGAGATTGTTTGGTTACATTAGTTACTTGCAGATATGAGTATTGTTCTTTCTCATCTCACTCCTATGTATAATGACAACCAGAGTGCCATTCAGATTTCTCACAACTCAATTTTTCATGAACGCACCACGTACATCGAGATTGATTGTCATTTTACTCGTCACCAACTCAAGCATGGCACCATTACTTTGCCATTTTGTTCCTTATTCCTTGTAGATTGCAGATTTCTTTACCAAGTCATATTCTATTTCACGTTTTCGTTTTCTAGTAGGCAAACTCTTGATTCTTATTGCAGCCACATCGTGAGTTTGAGGGGGAGATTTTGGAGTAATTGTATTTATTTGTAAAGGTAGTTTAGTCTTTTACCTTTTTTTTTGCCCTTAAGGCTTTATTATACTTTTCTTGTACAGAAAACTCTTCCCTATTATGAAATACAAAACCCTAGCACTCTTTTCTCTTCCCTTTTGATTTCTCTTTGAATCTGATTTTGGATTTGGATAATTATCACCTGATTTGTATGTGCTCGAGTTAGGGGTGTTACATGCATGATCCCTAGAAATACAAGAAATGAAGGAGACTATGTCACATCTAGTAGTGGAGTAAAAGTGGTGCACACATCACTACACTAGTTTCTAATGTGGTTTGTATAACCAAAAATAAGAGTCATAACCCTAATGCTTTTGTTTCATTTGAGCCCATGAATGCAAGGTTGGAGATATACCCATTGTTTTTTCAAAAAGGAATCCAAAATCATAACGAATGAAGGAAAGAGGAAAAAAAAACAATATTTTCCACCAATAATAAAGTACTAGATGCACACATGGTCAAATTACTTGCACCTAATCCAACTCCTTTTGGATAATCTATGATAACTTTCGGAATATATACAAACTGTTTTTGTAGGTAGATAGTCAACTGGTATGCTTGAAACCAAACTGATGAGGACATCGGTTCTATTTTGTTTTATTTTGAGATTCAGACCTATGTAGTAGTTTCACGATTTGCACCCTTTATTTTATGCATTAGAATATTTTGGATATTTGTATTGAGATTTGTTTTGGGTCTATATTAAGGCCTTGAGAATAATGAGAAAGTATGTTATTCTTGATTTAAAAAATTATTGTGATTGAGTTTTGCTCTTCATTCATCTTTATGTGTGAGATATTGAGATACAATTTTACGGTTTGTGATAAACTCTAAAACTACTATACAAATTCCGAACCCTAAATCCATATACACATCCACCATCTCTCCCCTCTCCCTCCCCCCCCCCCCCTCCTCTTCTTCTTCCCCTTCATTGATCCCGAAACCCAACACCCCCAAACTCCATCTTCTTCCTTGCTGCCTTCCCAAGCCCAACAACTCCCGACGCCGACATCGACCTTCCCCTCCACCTCGTCGTTGTCTCTACTTCCCGAAGCCCTACAACCACCTCTCGATGCCTTCGCCCCTCCATCTCCACCTCATTGCCGCACACCTTGCCATCCCATCTTCTTCATCCACCTTTTCGCCTCTCCCTCACCTCCGTCGAAAACCTAGTCCGCAACATCCCTCCACTTCCAAACCCTAACCCCCACTCCTCTTCCACCCAAAACCTACTCTCCCACATCCCTTCAACTTCTAACCCTAACCCTCGATCTCGTCTCCTAGCCATCGTCGACCCCTCTCGCCGTCGTCGAACTCCTCCAGTAGCACCCTTTTTCCCCCGCTTCTCTGTGATGCCTCTACACAACCACGGCTCGCAATCCCTCTTCCTCCCTGTTGCCTGCGTCACCACCAAGACCAACCAGCCACTGATTGCTCATCGACTCCACTCCAAGCTGCCAAAACTTTCTCTCCATTGCTAAGCTTTCTTCGAGCTTTCGGTAACTTCTTTCCACTTCTCAAACATTTGTATTACTGCTTTATCATCACTAGATTATTATCTGAATTTCCTGTCGTCCACAAAATATTGAGAGGGTGTTCATCAACTTGCTAATTAGGGTACAAATCTTTTGCATATCATACATGCTAAGAACGATTAAGTATCATTGTTGATTGATAAGATTGAATCTTTAATTGGGCGTGTTAAACTATTTCATATCTTGAAAATCCATCAAACCAATTAGTAGTTTAATTTCTAACTTAATCTGCATTACATGTTGGTAAACATAATCTTTTAAAATTCTTGAATTTACTTAGGATTAAGTTTACATCACTAACTCAATAGGATAGTTCATGATGAATGAAACAGTTAACAAACTAGCCTACCTATGGGTAACAAACTCATATCCCAAAAGATCCCTACTTATCAAGGTTCTAGTGCAACATTACACAAATCAAAGAGTTTTTACACATGTTTAATTTCACATAGAATGAGTATTAGCAAGGACAACTGATCAATGATATAACCCCAACTCGATTCATCAAATCAAAGGTTAAAATTTGCTTACATTTCCCACTAAGACCATCAGATGAGCTACCTCCACCCATAAGAACATACAACTTCAGAGATGGCACAAAGTGTAACACCCTAGATATTTTAAATAATTTTTTTGGATTAATAAATGAATTAAAATGATTTTTGGTGATTTAATAAATATTTTTCTAAAATTTATCTTTTTGCAAGTGCAAAACATGTGCAAATGTTTTCTTGGGAAGTTCAATGTCAGAAATTATTTTGGGGAAACCTAATATTTATTAGTAGGTATTATTTATGAATTTTTTGGATTTTTCTGATATTTATTTGGCATATTTGCAAATATTACAAAAAGATTGGCTTTTGTGCAAAATTACCACTTGGAGTAAAAACTCCAGAAGTTTAGTTTTCTGGGATGAGCATGATGGATAGCCAACTCAGAGGTAAAGAGTATACTTTTTATTCTAATGGATTTGGTTTATTTCACAAATTTGTTAAAGAAAGGTCTTTTTGTAAAATTGCCACTTAGAGGCAAAAATTACAAAACTGTTTTTCTGGGTTTGAAAATAGTGCCGGCCAGATTAGAGTTGGTTATTTTTTATTTTAAATCTCAATTGAATTATTTATTCTAATTTTCAAGTATAAGGATTTATATATGTAAAGATATATTCAAAAGGAAAATTTTGCAAAACCTACTCAAGACCCTAATACTCTAATTTCCGGCGTAATATAAAGAGAGTGCAGTCGTCCATTTGCTGCACTAAACAAAGAGTTTTCTTTATTATTGATTTCTTGGAGTTTCGAAATGAGGATCTTGGATTTTCTTGTGAAAAGAATGACTTTTCTTATTATTTTTATTATTTTGGCTGATTCTTCAATACGGTGAGTGACATATGTTTGATTTCTTGGTATTTTATGCATGTTGTATGTGATGATTTGTCTATTAAAAAGCATGTTAGAGGATTGTATGATGATATAATGAGTTTATTAATGGATGGATGATTGAATCTTTTCATGAAAACTATGCTACTGATGATTAAAACTCTATATAGATGATTTATGATTGTTAAAGAACCTAATAGATTCATGGGTATGTTGTTTTCCTTCATATGCTTGCTGTTTTGATTGTTTTTGATGAGTGGTATGAGGTATAGTACATATAGATGAATAAAAGGGGGCCTTTACTGTGAATACATATACATACTTACTGTTTTGAGATTTTGATGAAGAAAACTTGATTAATCCATGTTGTAAGTGCATATATTCATGAGTAAATTGATGTAATCAGTGGGGTTTGTGTTTAATCAAGTTGTGGAAGGATTTTTGAATCAAAGAGATCAATTTTTAATGTCTTGAAAGGAGGTTTGATTTTCGGGTCTGTTGTGTATGGCCGAAAATTGAGTTTTGTGTTTTTTTGTGAAGTTTTCGATTGAGATCTGATTTGTTTTGATACTGAGATTGATTTGAACAATATACTACTTATATTTGATGAATTCTTAATGCTTCTAACTGATGCAAGTATACGTATATACACTTATACATACATCTCTACTGATTTTGAAGATTTTAGAAAAAAATTACTTTTTATGATCTTGAAGTAGTTTTGATTTGTTGTATAAACTACAGTATGTTACACAAGTTGTATTTGATTATCTCAAGAATTTTGTTTTGCAAATTTATGATTTTATAAAGATTTAACGAAGTATCAGTAAAAATGTGCACGAATATTAAAGTGGTGAAATTTCGAACTTGACAGTCGACCGCACGAAATTGCACATGAAATGTCGGTCGACTGGAAATTCTTGGGTTATTGGACTTTGGCTTGACAGTCGATCATTCACTTTTGAACTGGTTTTGACAGTCGACTGCCAGTGTTTTGGCTGAGTGTTTTGTGAGTTTTTTCGTCGATTTCTTGAACGATTATTTCTTCGGATTTATGGATTATTGATCTACTGTTTTAGATGATGTTTTTGCTACAGATTATAGTATTTTACAAAGAGTTATAGTTTGATTATAATAGAATTTAAATTGTATTTCTATGACTTTATAAAGTGAAATATATATCGTTTTCGAAGGAATTGATATTTTGTGATTTTCTACGACTTTCAAAATATGATTCTCAGTTATTTAATGGATTTAATATTTTATTTCAGTTCTGAAAATTTGTGAGTATATTGAATGAATTTGGATTTTGTTGATTAAAGAATTTTTCTTGATATAAATATTTTGATGGTGGAATTAAGAGTTTTAATGAAAAATTTTGTGTTGATATTCGATTTGTGAGTCTCTAGGAGTTGAGTGGGATTCCTGTGAACTGAAAGTTGAGATTTTGTGAATATTAACCATTTGGGGTCTTAAGGTTGTTTTGAGGAATTAAGTCCGGCGGGATACACTAACTCTAGAGAGGGAAAATTGTGTTTTAATAATAACCAATTTAAGGACATGCACTAGTGGAGATGTGATGGAACTTGGGAAACGTAAGTATATGCTCTAGGGGTCTAGTCCAACGGATGCGTTCCAGGATGTGTGTTGTTCTATCTCGAGAGGACATTGGTATGTTCGCGTGTCGAGGGTCTACACGCCTATTCACGGAATATACAGGTGCATTCGCGTGTCGAGGGTCGACGGGCCTATTCACGGGATGTACTAATGTATCTGCACGTCGAGGGTCAGCGGGCCTATTCATGGGGTATACGTTAGGGAGGTGATTCTTCGTGGGGGTCAGAGCTATTCTTACATGATGCCTGCGCGTTGTTAGGCCTATTCGCGGAGTATTCTGGATCTTATTTCTATCACTGTAGTAGGATTAGTTGCATAACGAGGGATCTAACCCTATAAAGTGGAGAACGATAAGGGCTTGCACCGGACCTATGTACTATGGAATGCATAGAATCCGACAAGTATGCATTAAAGAGTCATCATACTATATTTGTGTTTTCTTGATTTGGTTTTATGCATGTTTGTTTTCTGTTTTCCTACACTTGACACTTAGTCTAGTTTCACTCGATGTTTTCATGCTTTGTTTATTTTTATTTCATTTCCATTCGTTACTACTGTTGGTATGTGTTGATTATGACTTTATTCTTTATGTTTTATTTATGTTGTATTTCTTTTGATGTCACTCACATCGTTATGGCTGACCCTGCAGTTTTGGGAGTTAGGGTTATCTCTATCCTCATGCTTTACAGGTAGATACCTATAGCTTAGGATTTTGGATGCATGTGGTAGAATGATAATGTTGCTTATGTAAATTGTAAAAAAATGTATTGTAAAGAAATTGCAATTCAAGGTGTTTAATTTTCTGCTGCGCTTTGTAAAGAAATGTTGAAATAAAAGTTGAAAAAAAATTCTGTGTTTGGCTATGTTTACTATTACATTGAGGTAGATGTTAGGAATTGTGCCACGTATTTCTGAGATATCATATTGGAAATTCGGAGCGCTACACAAAGTTACCGCTTTGCAACCCCTCAACCCACAAAATACAGCTCGCATCCACCACTAACATCACCCGCCTCACAATTTACATAGCGAATTTTGCCTCAAAGCTCTGCAACCCATACAACCAAATATAAGAAAACATTTTTTTTAAAACAAGAAAGACTAATTTATCAAAAAAATACACTAAATCCTACTATATTTTATTGTTTAAAAAAAATCACGATTAGCATTTTGTTATCTATAACCACCCTAAAGCATATTTCAACCTACACTACCAAACATATGTAATAAAATATGAAAAAATTAAGCGATGATGGGGTCATCTTTTATATCAGGAAAAAAAATGCAAAAATTAACATACCCTCCCTTCCATATCCCTATCATTTCATCTAAAAGAAATCCAAAACTCTGAATTCGAGAAGCTTTAGGCTCCATTTGGCATTACTTTTGGAAAGTACTTTTGGTTCTAAATGCACACTTTTAGATTCAAAACAAGCGTTTGAATATCTTAATTAAAAGTATGTTTAGCCAAAAGTACTTTTCCAAAATTACTATCTTTAGCCTTTTTTTCTCATCGAGTCAAAAGTGATGTTTCTAACTTTTCAAAAAGTGTTTTAATTTACTAAGACAACTTTGAAGCTCAGCACATTATTTTCTAAGAGTACTTTCAGAAACAACACTTTTCATTCAGGGTAACACCAAATAGAGCCTTAGCTAGTTGCAGGATAATAAAATGTGGATCGCGTATTTTCACAATAAAAAGTAGTAATCATTATTTTCCAATAAACTAGCAATAAAAAAGCAAACTTTACATCAAATTAGTCTCTAAAAACCCTTAATTCAACTTACCCATCTATAGTTAAGAGGAGCCACAACTCCACCAACATAAGTAACCGCCAAGAACAACTCCATGTAAAACTCACTGGGGGGAAAACCCCGCAATTTTCAAATTCCAAAACCCTAAAGATCAAAACTTTGAAAAACTACCACAATTCCGATCAGCACCTGTTGAGTGCGGCGATGGAGACAACGTGCCCGTCGCAAATTCCAAAGTTTGTGATGCAGTTTCGCAGGGGTAAGTGCCAAGTTTCGGATCTTGCGTATCAGTCCTCGAGTCTTCGTTTCAGTCATTGGAGGAATTTCTTTCTTTTAAGGGGTTTTCTGCAAAAAATAATGGTGAGTTTGCAAACTTATCCCTCCGCTTAAGCTCCACGGGCAGCGCACGTGAAACATGGCTGCCTATGAGTGGGAGATAAGGGTGAGAGGTAGGTATGTAGCAGCAGTTATACTGTGTATAGCACGTGTAATGCGCACTATGAGGGGTAGGCTATAAATAGAGAGCGATTGTAATTCCTTTCTTTTTCTTATCCTAATATGAATTGAATTATCTTTATTTTCTTAATTCCTTTAATTCTTTTCTTTTGTTTTCCTTGCTCTCCACATTTGCTTCGCCCTGCTCGATTGTTCCCTTATCTGCAGAAATCATGTCGGTGAATACTAGGCTGAACCCAAATAGAGATCCCAACCCTGTAGCTCCGGGACTTGCATCAATGGTATCAGAGCCTCCACCCCCATCGACGGTGATTGAACTTGTAACGCCCTGGATCTCCGTAATCGGACATCCGTGACACAACCAGAATCTTTGCCTTCAAATGCATCTCAACATAGTAAATAACATGGAAATTTAAACACATTTATTCCCTTCAGAGTTATTACATCAATAATTACAAATATCAATTTATCCTTGAATAAGGAATACAAATTACATAACTTATTACAACTGATTACAAAGAATATTCAGGCTCCTTTTGCGAAGCTGTCAGCTGTCGTTTAAATCAGCAATCGATTGGTTATTGCCGAAACTTTGCTGAGTGGTCTATCTGCCTCCCTGGAACTTGCCCCTCGGCTTGAGCCTTCTGCTGTGTGACTCTGATAATTCTGCACCCGCTCGAATGGTAGGCATGTATACTGCCATTCTCCTTGGATGCTTTGCTGCTCTTGGGTTCTCCTACACTCGTGGCCTGATATCTATGTACCTACAAAGTGGGGTACGTCAGTAATTCTACTGACGCAATGCTGATAAAAAAACAGCGATCTCCAACTATCACACTCACAATTCATCTTGAATGGAAAATAAATGTGTATCCTAATTTCCTAGTGTTCGTGTATGCCATGACCTGAAGTCTATACAAACATAGAGTACAGAACAGATGCACTTAATCTAATGTCAGCAGACTCTGGACACACATGCATCCCATACTACATATGTCCCGATCAAGTCGATTTCCAGTTTCAGGGATTTGAACCCTCGCTATGCAATGCATTCTAATTCGGTCTTCTTCCTATTCCTGATAGTATAACATGGTTGAGGATGTATAAATTAAAAGAAATAATTCGGGGAGCTACCCTGTTGTCACCAATAATTGTTGCATCGGACCATTCTCGAAAGCTGTGACAAACTTACAGATATGCAGCAACATGTCCATTGCACAGAAGATCTATTATGATCCATTCGTGCCCACACACATAGAACATGACGATCTCGAAGGTCTAAAAACCCCCTATCCGCCAGGAAATCGACATCTCATTCTTACCATGGTACTTCAGAAATCAACAGTGCAAGATACACATAGCAGCACGTATCCCTAATGACAGGAAGAGACAACCCCATAGTATCACCACCTAGTGCTAACTCTCAGAACAAGTTTGATTATAGGGAATCACCCCTAACACCAATTCGGTCTTCGAGCGAAACAATAAAGGAAAACCGAATCAATGCAGTTTACTGAAAACAAGTTGTTACCTAAATCACACTCGGTGTCGATCAACAATGTCGAGCCTGTCTGGTCTGTCAAAACAACAATCATCATGGGAATCACATCCACTGATTCCCAACACCTTCACAGGTCAGCGACCAAATAATCACGGCCCGTGACCCTCAGCGAGTGGTCCAACGGCGCCCCAAGGATGTAATATAATTCAAATGAAGGTAAGCACACACATAACCATCAATCCTTAACCATTGATAGACTCAGGTATCGAGACACCAAACACAAACTGATCAGAGCTATTCCCAACTCACTCATGTCTACTATGAGTATTAAGCACAGGAACTTATCTAAATTTCAAATGAAATGCTAAAAACATTACTAAAAACCCGATAGCTCATGATCACCACACTGCGGTATGCAGAAGGTTCCTCATCAATTGTCAGATGAAATAGTTCAAGAAATAGTAGTAGCTGTGACCCAAGCTATTCTCATCGGAAACCAACACAATCAAACTTCTAGAAGGGTAGGGAGATCCACTGCAATTCCTTAGTGGACGACTCCCTCAATTCTTTAAAGAACTCAAGTCCCCAAGCTAACTTAAGCTCGATGTCAATTTAAACAACAGGTTGCTAAACTTGCAATGACCATAGCTTCCAGCACACAATTCAGATTTGCTTGATACCACCCATTTTGGAAAGCTAAGATCCTAGGCTACAACTCTCCAATTAACCATTTCCTCAAATTTAATCATCTTGATACTATAAAAACCTCATATACTCTTAATAGTATATTCCTTCACGCACTCGCTGCACCTTTTCGGTATCATAAAACTTGCTCACTTATCGGAATTACTTGATTCTGGGTTCCATGTAAAGGTGGGAGTGTCCACTACAACTTCCTAGTTGAACACTCCCTCAGATTCAATCATTACAGTCCTCAAAACACCAAATTCCATCAGGCATACAAACAGGGAAAATTTGATTCTTCAATAAACATGGCATCGACTAGACTGGATCTGCCATAGTCTTTGAAAAATCATAACTCTCAACCTACAAACTGGAATTACAAAATTCCAGTTGGGTTAGAAAGCTATGAATCCCTACTAAAACTCTCTAGCTGGTCAATTTTCAAATTTTTAACAAGAAATTCTAGAATTAAACATCTTTACAGGCTAGTCGATTTGCACTAGGCTGAACCTAGTCTACTTTGAAATTCAATAACAAATCCACCTTAAGTCCACTGCTCATGAAATTTGAGATTCTTACCCACACATATACCATTTCATTGTGTCCAAAATTCACATTCAGATTCATCTCACACAATAAGTTATGACTCCTCAGACAATGCACAAGTTTCAGCTGCTCTTCCAACAGGGTGTTTACTATCCTTCACTAATTATTTTAGAAACCCCATCAAATGACTTCTAAAAATTCTAAAATTTGAGAAACATCACATATACTCATACCCAAATCCACTCCCAAAATTTCATCTCAATATCATACACACACAACTAGTTATGACCTTTTGAACTTCAATCTAAACACAGTCAGCTTCAGCCACCACTTCTAGACCAGTCGCATTCTACAATTTTTTCGAGGCATCCAACGACCTCGGAAAATTATGAAATTAAATACTATAGTTGTATACACATACAAGAGTGTCCACAAAAATTTTTAGCTCAAAAATACCCAGCCAATTTTGAGTTACAAAATCGTAAAGACACCGCAAATTTCACACAGCCAGCAGCCATTTCGGCTGCTTACTGTCCTGAGTTTGACTCGGTGTTTGGGCTATCAAATTACTTCCAAAACTTATGAAAAAAGAATTCATGGATGCTCTACATACATAGAAGAATAATTTTCCGAAGTTTGAGCTCGAAATTCCAAGTCATTTGAGAGCAAGAAATTCCCAAACTTACCCTCACAAACAAGCTTCTTAACAAAAACTCATAAAATGAGTTGTTCTAATTATACAACTATCTTTCCTTAGCATGCCACTATCACATATGTTAATCAAATTTTCTCTAACTATTTCCACATGCTAAAAATTCACATTCAGATCAAAACTAAAATTTTAGAGTTGAGAGAAATCACCCACTTCTTCAAGTTGCAAGAACTTCTATTAGCTTGGTTGCTTGCTTGCTCCTCCTCCTTGGTCTTCAAATAAAACCCTCTCTTCTCCTTCTCTACTTCAACTTCTCCCACTATTAAAACTTCACCTCTCTTTCCTTCTCTCTCTTTTTTTTTGAACAAGATGAGATAGGAAAAATGAGAAGTAGATAGAGAGGGGGATTTTATAGAGAATAGGGAGCTAGGGTTGGGGATTGGCCGGCAAGAAATGGTGAAGGGTGAAGATGGGAGGAGTTAGGGTTAGTGGAAATGGATGGTGGATAAGAGTGACAACACACCTAATTAGAAGCTTCATGGAAGTTTCTTGGAAACTTCTTGGAAGTTTCCCACCTCTTGAAGTCAAACACCCACATAACACATGGTGAATTTTCTCCACCATTGGATCCTCATCAAGATCAAGCCATGATCACATGATGCTAGGGTTCCTAACCCTGCGTTAGGTCAAGGAACCCTAGGTCACCATACCCCATTTCTAACCCTAGTGCACAAATACAATCCACATTCAATTCAAGCACTAGCTTAATTGAAAATAACCAATATATATAAATTAAAATCTATAAAAATACATGTTTTATAAAGATTAAATTTTCTCCCGACAATTGTCTGGTCAAAACAATCGGGACAAATCCACAGTTAAATTGAGAAGATATCTCGAGTCTATCTCATCGGGTTCAGAATACCTTATATATCTGAAAATTTCTCAATTAAAATTGATAATTATTAGGAAAATATGTGATCGCGTGCAATTATCAACTGTGCACAGATTACGATGCAAAATAGCTATATGTTATTTTGCGGGGTATTACAGAACTAGTCAGGGGCTCAACGGTCCTCGAATCTGGATCCGTCCTGGATCTGGAATCGGATCACCGAGCGCTACGACAAGGGGATCTACTCCTCGGAGTATTGATCTCTAACAGTCAACCGACTTGGAAAAAAGAATGGATATGATGGAGATGTCGATGAGGAACCTAACCGCCACCGTCCAGAACCAGTTCATCGGAGTTTAACACCAGATTCGAGCCCAGTTCGACAAGATGCAGAGCCTCTTGCAAAGGTTGAGTACCTTCAACGAGAGAACCCCACCAAGGGGGGAGAACCCATTTCCTGTAGGAGTGGTGAGCCATCCGAGAATCCCTGCACCACCAATGATCCATATCCCTCCCCTAAACCCTAACCCCCCATGGGAAAGAATCGACAAAAAGAGATGGGAAAGACGAGAAGAGGAAGACTACGGGAGGTATCACCAAAATTTTTCAAGGCATACCTAGTTGGAGATCCCTGTCTTTGATGGCACCGGGGACATCAACAATTGGTTTTTTCAATTGGAGCATCATTATGATACTCAGAGGATGGAAGAGAAGCATCATGTGGATTTTGTTGTATACTACTTAAGGGATGAGGCTCTCGTTTGGTGGAGATGGTTGAAACGTTAATATGGAATGGAGGCGCGTTGGGGACCTTATAGAGGGGGATGCTTCTTCAGTTTGGGCCGGCGAAGCTTCAGAACCCAACAGCCACTTTGCTCAAGTTGAGACAAACAGGAAGCATACATGACTTTCATAGGGAATTCATAAAGTACAGTCACCTAAGTCGACCTCTTACTGTGCATGTGCTAGTTGATTGCTTCCTATCTGGGTTGAAGGTGGAAATTTAGCAAGAGGTCATACTTAAACATCCGCTAACGGTGACCGCCGCGTATAGGGAAGCTCAAGCGAGGGAAACAATCCTTTCGTGTCAATGGCGAGCTACTATATAGCTGGTTAACACACCCAAGCCAGGGGATACAACATTCCTGCAGGGAATCTCAACTCTCCAACTTGGGTGAAGGCTGCTCCTGTAGTTGGGAACAAATCCTCCATGAATGAACCTCTCAAACTCACCCAGTTTGATTAAATGCTCGCAGAGAAGAGGGCAAAGAATTTGTGCTATCGATGCGATGAGAAGTGGGTAAAAGGCCATAGGTGCAAAGGAAGGTCGTTAATGTAAATCGAAGGAGAATTTGACAGTAAAGAGTACTGGGAAGCAGAGATGCCAAATGAGGAAGTGAAGACAGATGAAGACAAAGGTGAAAGTGATTTGTATTGTATTCAGACTGAGATTAACAGTAATCTGCACCCTACTGTTTCGTTGGAAGCCATCTCCGGTGTGGATAACCCCCAAACCATTAGACTACAAGGAAGTATAGCAAAACAAGAAATATTCGCACTATTTGATACGGGATCAACCCATAACTTTGTAGACACTCAGATAGTTAAGAGAGTTAAGCTACCAATCACCTATGGAGAGGAGTTTGAAGTCACTTTTGCAGGAGGGGAGAAGCTGAAATGTGAGGTAGTTTGTGAGAATGTGGAGTTTAACTGCCAAGGAGTGATCATCAAGACAAATTTCTACATACTTCCCATGGGAACAAGTCAGTTGGTACTTGGAGCTCAATGGATGAGAACCCTTGATGCAATATGGCTGTGTTTCAAAGATTACTCACTTCACTTTGAGTTGGGAGGGGAAGTTAAGGTGTTGAAGGGCATGGGTAGTAAAAACTTGGATGTAGCATCCTCCAAATATCTGATGAAGAATCTAATGTCCATGAAGAGGGGACTCTTGCTGCAGGTCACCCCTATTGCAAGAGCTGATACACCTACGACAGACACAGAAACACCCCAAGTTAATTGTAGTGAAGAACTACTGTCGGTGCTTAGGAAATTCAATGAAGTATTCCACGAGAAAGTGCAGCTTCCACCGAAGAGATCTTGTGATCATCAAATACCTCTACTCCCCATGCTCCACCTGTCAGTCTAAGGCCATACAAGCATCCCTGGAAACAAAAGAATGAAATAGAAAGGCTAGTCAGTGAAATGTTACAAACCGGGGTCATTAGGCCTAGTTCTAGCTCTTATGCATCTCCGGTGGTGATGGTGAAGAAGCCAAATGGGTCCTGGAGGCTATGTGTCGACTATAGAGCTCTCAACAAGGTGACTATAAAAGATAAATTTTCAATACCTATTATTGATGAACTGCTAGACGAGCTACACGGCTCAGTTATATTTAGCAAGTTGGACCTGCGAAGTGGCTATCACCAAGTGAGGATGAAGGAGGAGGATATTTATAAAACAGCTTTCAAAAACCATGAAGGCCACTACGAGTATGTAGTCATGCCATTCAGCCTCACAAAGGTCCCCTCAACTTTCCAATCTTTGATGAACACGGTGTTCAAACCTTATATGCGTAAATTTGTGTTGGTGTTCTTTGACGACATACTCATCTATAGCAAATCCAAGGTGGACCACATTAAGCATGTCAGGGTGGTGCTACAACAATTAATGCAGCATTCCTTGAGAGCTAAATTAAGCAAATGCGTGTTTGGGGTGAATAAGGTGGCTTATCTTGGGCATATTGTGTCGCCAGAGGGTGTGTCAGTTGACCCAGATAAAGTCTCTGCAGTACAAGAGTGGCCCATCCCCAAGACCCTTAAGGCTTTAAGGGGATTCCTTGGATTAGCAAGCTATTACCGCAAATTCATAAAGGGTTATGCAGCTATTTCCTCCCATTAGTAGCTTTAACCAAGAAGGGAGCTTTCCCTTGGTCTTCGGAGGCACAAGTAGCTTTTGAGGCTCTTAAGAAAGCTCTGACTACCTCTCCAGTGCCCAACTTTAGGGATCAATTCATTTTAGAATGCGATGCCGCAGGCACGGGCATAAGGGCTATACTCATACAACAGAAACACCCTATTGCTTTTTTGAGTAAAGAGCTCAAGGGTAGGAGCAAACACTTCTCAGCTTACAAAAAAGAGATGCTGGCAATTCTCTTGGCCGTTAAGAAATAGAGACACTTCCTGTTGGGTAAGGAGTTAATAATTCGAACTGATCACAAACCTTTGAAACATTTATTGGAGCATAGGTTGGAAACTGAAGCTCAACACTCGTGGTTATGGAAGTTGCATGGGTATCAGTTCATAGTGGAGTACAAGAGGGGAAGGGACAACATTGGAGCTGATGGGTTATCAAGGATATTTGAAGAGAGCCAACTTGAAGCTATAACCATTATACGGCCTACTTGGCTCAATGCGGTGAAGAATGAAGTAGAGCAGAGCCCCTTCTACAAGGAAATACAGACAGAGCTTGAAGCTGCAAAGGAAGCCAACACCAAGTATACCCGTAGGCATGGTGTATATTATTACAAAGGGAGAGTCCTCCTTGATCCTAATTCCCCTATCACCAAGCAGCTGTTGCAGTTCTACCATGATTCAGCTATTCAGCTGAGGGGGGACATTCAGCATATGACAAGACGTGGAGAAGGTTGAAGGTTGTAGCCTATTGGGACTTCCAAAGGGTTACTCCAACCATTACCAATACATACGGCAGTGTGGCAAGATATAAGTATGGATTTCGTGGAGGGACTTCCAAAGTGCTTGGGCAAAACCACCGCCTTGGTAGTAGTAGATTGACTGTCTAAATATGCCCATTTCATCGCACTCACCCACCCTATATTGCCAAGCAACTGGCAGAGTTTTTTGTGAGCAACATCATCAAACTCTATGGAGTTCCTGCTACAATTGTTGGCGATAGAGATGTGGTATTCACTAGCCTGTTTTGGAAGGAGATCTTTTGCCTACAGGGATCCGAACTGTGCATGAGCACTTCTTTCCATCCCCAAATAGATGGCCAAAGTGAAGTCGTTAACCAAACCCTTGAAACCTACTTGAGATGCTTTTGTGCGTACAAGCCTAGCACTTGGGTCAATGATCTTCCCTGGGCGGAGTACTGGTACAACACCAATGTTCATAGCAGTACCAAGCATTCCCCTTACCAGATACTCTATGGCAGGACCCCCCCCCAACCTGCTGTCATATGTCTCAAAAACTGCAAGGTCTCCTGAGGTTGAAGAATGCTTAATTGAGAGAGATGCTACACTTCAATTACTGAGGGACACTCTTCAAAGGTCTCAGTCCAGAATGAAGCAAGCTGCGGATCAACATAGGAGGGATAAGGTGTATGAGGTAGGGGATAGAGTGCATATCAAGCTTCAACCATATCGTCAGCTCTCTGCAGGAGGGAGGAGAATTCATAAACTGTCCCACGTATATTATGGGCCTTATACGGTGCTTGCCAGGGTTGGAGCAGTTGCATATAAGCTACAATTGCATCTCGAAGCAAAAATACACGATGTTTTTCATGTTTTGCAACTGAAACCGTGTGTCGGAGAAGGAGGAAGGCTTAACCCAAGTCCACCAACCTACTCTCAGGAGGAAATAGCAGAGCCACTTTGTATAGTCGACAAGAGAATGGTTAGGAGGAAGGGGAGGGCCATAACAGAGGTGTTGGTACAGTGGAAGGGGGGAGATCGATCTACCGCAACTTGGGAGGAGTTTTGGGACCTCTATAATCGCTTCTCTGGCTTCTAGAGCACCATGGAAGCTCCTTTTAAAGCGAGTAGGATTGATGCAGCTTCGCAGGGGGAAGTGCCAAGTTTCTGATCTTGCATATCAATCCTTGAGTCCTCGTTTCAGTCCTTGGAGGAATTTCTTTCTTTTAAGGGGTTTTCTTGGAAAATAACGGTGAGTTTACAAACTCATACCACCACTTAAGCTCAACGGGCAGCGCACGTGATACGTGGCTGCCTATGAGTGGGAGATAAGGGTGAGAGGTAGGTAATACTGTAGCAGCAGTTATACTGTGTATAGCACATGTAATGCACACTATGAAGGGTAGGCTATAAATAGAGAGCGACTGTAATTCCTTTCTTTTTCTTATGCTAATATGAATTGAATTCTCTTTATTTTCTTAATTCCTTTAATTCTTTTCTTTTGTTTTCCTTGCTCCCCATGTTTGCTTCGCCCTGCTCGATTGTTCCATTATCTGCAGAAATCATGCTGGTGAATACTAGGCTGAACCCAAATAGAGATCCCAACCTGTAGCTCAGGACCTGAATCAGTTTGCGAGGCGCGGGCAAGGGAGAGGATGTCATCGGTAAAGTCGCTGGTGCGGCAGCGGTCGGAGGAGACAGTGACAGGGAGTGGCGGTGGAGAGTGCGGAGATGCCTGAGGCAATGGAGATGTGCGCCATTTTCTGAACTTGTAACAAGGAGCAGGAGGAGATAAGGAGATAATAAATGGTAGGGAAAGAGGAGATTTGGATTTGATGAGAAATTGTTGGATCAAGTGGGCTCCAAGAATTGTGATATTTTTATGGAACTTTGCAGATTCTAACTTCCGACGTTTGCTCAATAGCAAACAGATTGATTATTGAACGGGCACTTAAAAAATAATTAGTTTAAGGGGTGGTTTGTTTTCATATAGTCGACAAGAGAATGGTTAGGAGGAAGGGGAGGGCCATAACAGAGGTGTTGGTACAGTGGAAGGGGGAGATCGATCTACCGCAACTGGGGAGGAGTTTTGGGACCTCTATAATCGCTTCCCTGGCTTCTAAAGCACCATGGAAGTCCTTTTAAAGCGGGTAGGATTGATGCAGCTTCGCAGGGAGAAGTGCCAAGTTTTGATCTTGCGTATCAATCCGAGTCTTCGTTTCAGTCCGAGGGAATCCCATCGCTGACATGACTCATCATGCAGACATCCTGTGGTAATTCAGCTCTCACCATAGACATGACACCACCCGTAGTCTTCAAACATCCCACGAGCGTCGCCACCGGGACGGTACTCTGGAGCAGCATCCTCACCCAGACTCATCATGGGAATTCCTGGGATACGCTCTCGCCGCTACCCAGGGCCCTCATACTCAATGTTTTTCTCTTATTTTCATCACATCTTCACTATGCACTAGTCCTTAGTTTTATTAAAAATCATGAACAAAATTAATCTCTAGAGTTAGCCTCTCCATCAACCGGACTTATTCATTCATTTCATCATGACCAATCTTGGTCTAATTTCATTTCAACTCATTTCTCAATGCCGGGGAGACTTAGCTACTCTATTTCAAATTTCATTTCACAATCTTCAACTTATAAATTTCCATGTTGAGTTCTCATACTCACATGTACATTCTCTTTTCAATTCATGATTTCTATTTGTTCACAAGTTCATCATCGCACATAAATTGCATATACTTATCAATTATCACATCACAATAATTCCACATTACTAAACAATATGCACACTTCATATATTGTTCCACAAGTGAGAAAATAATTGCATCATGTCACATAACCACATTTCTTTTTGCCAAATCAACTCTTAATGTTTCAATTCACTTATTCTTTCAAGTTATAAATTCATATCAATAATCTATATAGAACCATACGTCTATTTATACATTTTAACTACACACCATAGTTAAATTCATTCAAATAATCCCCAAACTATTTTTAGAAAGTCCCTTACATTTTTAGGAGAATATACATATTTTTTTCATAATTTTTCGATACATGAAACTCCCAAAAAAATATTTTTTCCATCTTGCCGATAGCAAGATTCGAACCCAAGCACACCACCGACACAGCCCAGAGCACAGGCCACTAGGCCGGTTGCCGCCACAGTATAAAAGGCAACTGAGAGCTATAAATGCTCTCAGTTCGCTGATTAATTGTTTTGAAAGAAACTAAACAAAAATATTGTTGATCCTGGGATTCGAACCGGTCACGGCAGAGAACCCAACGTGACGATGTGACCACTCGAGCTACATGCTCGGGTTGTTACAGTGTGCGTTAAATTCCTTTTAGATTAATTCCCACTGTTATAAAATTATTTCGATGTTCAACCATACTTTGTTCCTTATTGCTTTTGTAAAAATTTCTGAAAATCTCCAGATCAATCTTCATTCATATGAATTTCATACCAGTAAGATAAAAATAATTTTTTGTACTAATAAATTATATTTTTCACACTAGTCAATGAATCGTTCATTAAAAACTAATATATTTTTCATTTTCGACATTGGTTAACACTTAGTCTTCAAATCTCTTCTATCCAAAATTTCTTATACAAATTTGCTGATATTAATCTTTCATCTAACACACAAATCTTCTTCCTTTGAATTTGTCCAACCCCACAATAATTAAAGAGGTCTCTTCGCAAATTAGCACTAACAAGGTATTAATTTTCTTTTTCATGCAAGTAGTGATAGCAAAAATGTGTTTCCTTTAAATCAACATATACTTCTAGTTCAATCATGTGCATCACAAAAATATATAGCCACTTATCAATTATCATGTTCACACATCAAACATTCAAGAAAGTTGTTCTTTCCAAAAAGCGTGCTCTTTCTTAATCAATTTGCATGCTTCAATTTTTCAATTTAAACTAACTTCCTCATTAGTATTCTCAAACATCAATACTAGCATCATTCATTTATTCTAATAAGCATGGAAAATTTTATCTACAACTTGATTAACAATAATAATCACATGCAAATTGTTCATTAAATACTAATCAATTTGTAAACTAACTTTCCATTAAAATGTATTCTTACTAACATTTTCCATGAATCATTTCTAATTAGAACAAAGATAATCAACTCACTTTGTAGTCACATTCTTATGGCATACAATCACACATAATTCGCATATCAATAATTCAATCAACTAGAGATCATTTATTCAATTAAAGGCGCTTTCTTATTAATCATTTTTCATGCAATTTGTTAATGAGATCTAGCATAATTCTCTATATTAGAAATATGAAATGTTTACCCACCTTGAATGGAGAGAAAAACACACAAAGCAACCAAGTCCTTGCAACAAGATGCACCTCCTCCTAGCCGAATGCGAGCACCTCCAAGCCACCAAGCAAACCGAAAGCTCCCTCTTGCAATAGCCGGCCACTCCTCCTTGGAACAAGCAAGCAATCCCACACAATCTCTCTATCTTTTATAACTCACACTATTACTAATTAAGACTATAATTTGGAAGTATGTAATTTGCATATGAAAATAGCCATGAGAGGGGGGGTATTTATACTAGAAAACAAGTGAAATGGAGGGCCAAGATTGATTAGTTGGTTGAAAGATGGAGGGCCAAGATTAGAGTAGGAGTTATAAAAACTACCCACAACCACAAAACCACCTCCATGATCACCATGACCAAAATCAAATCTCCCTCCAAAAAGATGCCAACCGGCCATGAAGGAAAGTGTGCATTGCACGTGTACGTGTAGTGCACGTGCATGCAACTAGGCCCAATTTGTACACTTTAATTTTGTATAAAAAATAAATTGGTTAAAAATAGTCTTCTACATGACAAGTTTAAATAAAAAGAGATTAATCCGTGGGCTTTATTTTGGGCCAAAAGTATTATTAAAATAAATAAAATAAAAATACATTTTGGGCTTTAAGAAAAAGGCCTTTTTATTAAATTAAAATAAGACTTTTTATTTATTTAAAGAAAAGCTTTTGTACAAAATAATTTGATAAAATATATATAAATATTTATACATATCATAATAAAATAATCCAAACAAAATATTGCACGTGCACACTACGTGCAAAATAAATAATTTTTCATTAATTGAAAAATCAGGGTATTACAGCACTCCCTCCTTAGAATAGTTCCGTCCCCGGAACTACAATCAAGAGCGAGGAAAAAAAATAAAAACATACAACACTCACACAAGAACAAAAGATACAAAAATACAATCAAGCAAAAAGCTCAGGATAGTCCTTCAACATCCTCTCCTCAGATTCCCAAGTAGCCTCTTCAACCAAGTGGTTTCTCCAGACTACCTTGACCATCGGTATCGTCTTATTCCTCAAGACTTTCTCTCGACGATCAACAATCTCAACAGGAGACTCGATGTAATTCAGGACTAACTGCAAACCTTCCGGCACTTCAGGCAAATGATGACTCGGATCTGGAATATAACCTCTCAGCATAGACACATGAAAGACATTGTGCACCTGAGACAACTCTTCCGGTAATTCAAGCCGGTAAGCAGTTTTCCCGATCCTTTTCAATATCTTGTACGGGCCTATAAACCTCGGGGCTAACTTCCCGCCTTTGCCAAATCGAACCACACCTTTACTGGGCGATACCTTCAGAAAGACGAAGTCACCAACCTCAAACTCAAGGTCCCTTCTCCGGTTGTCTGCATAGTTTTTCTGCCTGCTCTGAGCTTCCACCAACCTTTTCCTAATCAGATCAATCTTCTCAGAAGTTTGCTGTACAAGCTCGGGACCAAACAACTGACGCTCCCCAACTTCATACCAACAAACAGGGGTCCTGCACTTCCTGCCATATAGAGCTTCGTACGGCGCCATCCCAATGCTAGCCTGAAAACTGTTGTTGTAGGCAAACTCTACCAAAGGTAAATGCCTTTCCCAACTGTCTCCGAAGTCTAGTATACAACACCGAAGCATATCCTCAAGAATACGGTTGACTCTCTCGGTCTGCCCATCGATTTGCGGATGAAAAGCAGTGCTGAAATCTGTCTTGGTACCCAAAGCTGTCTGAAGACTCCTCCAGAAATGCGAAGTAAACCGCGCATCTCGATCAGACACAATAGTTGATGGAACGCCATGAAGTCGGACAATCTCACCAACATACAACTCAGCTAACTTGTCCATCGAAGCAGTGAGTTTCATCGCCAAAAAGTGAGCGGACTTGGTCAGTCGATCGACTATAACCCAAATTGCATCATTGCCTTTAGAACTCTTAGGCAATCCCGTGATGAAATCTATACTGATGTTATCCCACTTCCATTCCGGAATAGGTAACGGCTGTAATAGACCTCCGGGTCTTTGATTTTCGGCTTTGACTTGCTGACAAACCTCACACTTCGCGACAAATTCAGTCACATCCCGCTTCAAACCTGACCATCAGAAATGCTGTTTGATGTCCTTGTACATCTTAGTACTCCCAGGATGTACCGAAAAAAGAGTAGCATGCGCCTCCTGAAGAATACTCTCTTTCAGGTCCGCCTGATTTGGAACGCACAGCCTATCTCCGAACCACAGCACTCCATCCCTGATTTGAAATCCGAAAAACCTGCCAGCACCAACCTGCTTCTTCATCTCCAAAATATCAGCATCAACCTCCTGACTTGCAATAATCCTTGCATTCAGAGTAGGCTAAAGCCTCAACTGAGCCAAAGATGCTCCCAATCCTTGCAAGACAACTTCAATACCTGCTCGATCCAACTCCTCAATCAGATGCCTCTGAGTTGTAATCAAACTGGCCAAACTGCTCTTGCGACTAAGTGCATCAGCAACAACATTAGCTTTTCCAGGATGATACTTGATCTCAGGTTGCATATCCTCGAGCACTTCCAACCATCTCCGCTGCCTCAGATTGAGATCCCTCTGCTGATATATGTACTTCAAGCTCTTGTGGTCCGTGTACATGTTCAACTTCTCACCATACACGTAGTGCCTCCATTGCTTCAGGGCAAAGATAATCGCAGCCAACTCCAGATCATGAGTCGGGTAATTTTTCTCATGCGGTCGTAGTTGCCTAGACCCATAAGCGATTAATCTTCCCTCTTGCATTAAGACACAACCAAGCCCAAGATGTGAAGCATCGCTATAAACATCATACTCAACACCTGCTCTAGGCAAAGCCAAAATAGGTGCAGTAGTCGGCCTATCTTTCAACTCCTGAAAGCTCGCCTCACATTGCTCAGTCCACTTGAAGCTCACATTCTTCTTGGTCAGTCCAGTAAGCGGTACAGCTATCTGAGCATAACCTTGAATGAATCTCCTGTAGTATCCAGTCATCCCAAGAAAACTTCTGACTTCCTTCACTGTAGTAGGCCTAGCCCAATCTCTCACTGCCTCTATCTTCTGAGGGTCAGTTGCCACTCCCTCCTTAGAAAGGATGTGACCTAGGAATGCCACTTCAGATTTCCAGAAATCACACTTGGATAACTTGGCATACAACTTCTGCTCTTCCAACTTCTGCAAAACTGCTGCCAGATGCTCGGTGTGCTCCTCCTCTGACTTGGAGTACACGAGAATATCGTCGATGAACACCACGACGAAAGAATCAATAAACGGCCTCAGAACTCTGTTCATCAAGTCCATGAAGATTGCGGGTGCATTCGTCACTCCGAATGGCATAACTAAGAATTCGTAATGCCCATGCCGAGTTCTAAACGCAGTTTTATGCACATCTTCAGGTTTCACTCGAACTTGGTGATATCCTGATCGAAGATCTATTTTGGAGAATACAGCTGCTCCTTGTAGACGATCCAACAAGTCATCAATTCGAGGAATAGGATACTTATTCTGAACAGTGACCTTATTCAGCTCCCGGTAATCGATACACATTCTCATCGATCCATCCTTCTTCTTTACCAAAAGCACTGGTGCTCCCCAAGGTGACGCACTAGGTTGAATAAAGCCTTTTCCCAACAGTTCCTCAATCTGCCATTTCACCTCATCCTGTTCCACTGGAGCCATCCTATACGGTGCCTTAGAAATGGGTGCACTTCCCGGTTGAACAGTGATGCTGAACTCTACATCACGATGCGGAGGTAACCCAGGAAAATCTTCCAAGAACACAGTCGGATAGTCCCGAACCACAGGAATCCCTTGCACTTCCACAGGAGTCTCTTCCTTGCGGATAGCTGCCACCAGCCTAGAACATTTCTACTTCTCTTGGAAAGTGACTTCAGGTCCACCTGGAGCCTTCACTGTTACCGTCTTGGTCTTACACTCGATGCTTGCACTGTACACCGACATCCAATCAATGCCAATGATAACATCGACTCCCAAGACAGTCAGCTCGATCAGATCAATGCCAAAGATTCGATCTCCAATCACTATCTCGCAATCAGCATAATACCGATCAGTGGTTAAAGTTTCCCCTGATGGAGTAGCTACTGCTAAGATCTTGCCTGGAAAAATCGTCGGTTCAACTCCCAACACTTTAGCAAACTTTGGAGACACAAATGTATGAGAGGATCCAGTATCGAACAATACAACAGCTTTCATTCCATTAAGATAGAGTTCGCCTGTTACATAATACTCACCATTACATAACAGTCTCACTAAACAACGGGAAAAGAAATGACAAAAACTCTAAACACCAGCCCTCGTACCAGAGATGACCTGATCTGCCTCATCAGCATCAGCTTCCGTCAAGGCAAATACTCGCCCTGATTGGTACGGCCTCTTCCCAGCCTGCTGCGTTGGTGCATTGCTATTTCCACTCTGTAGTTTGGTACAGTGAGATTTGTAATGCCCCGTTTCACCACAGTTGTAGCAAGTCACCGCAGGAGGTCTCATCACATTGTTTCCAGGTCCTCCAGCCATACCAACAGCGTTCGCCCCTGTCGGTTTGAACCTCTGTGCAGATGGTTGTCCCTTGAAACTCCCAGAATGTGCAGGCCTCTTACCAGACTGCCAGTTGTTCCTCCGGTTCTGAACAACTTGGAACTGCTCCATATCCGCCTCCGTCGCTGCTGCCCTCTTCACCAACTTGTCGAATCGCCTGATACCAAGAGGTATCATCCGGGATCTCAAGCTCGGCCTCAGTCCATGCTCGAACTTGCGAGCCTTCTTAGCTTCATCCATCACCAGTTCTGGAGCATACCTAGAGAGCTGAGTGAACTTGGTCTCATACGCTCTCACCGACATGCTGCCTTGCTGAAGCGACAGAAACTCCATCGCCTTCTTTTCCTGGACGTCGGAGGGGAAATAGTGACTGCGGAATTCTTCCAGAAATTCCTCCCAGCCAAGCACTATGCCTCCCATGGTCCTCTTCATGGATTGCCACCAAACTGCCACATTCTTCTCCAGCTGCAAAGTCGCCAACTTGACCTTGCTACCCTCAGGGGTCTCCAACACCTCAAAGATTGTCTCCACTTGCCGAATCCAGTTGTCAGCCGCATCTGGGTCTGACTTTCCCTCGAATACAGGTGGTTTCATTCTCTTGAACGATTCCACTAGCTTAATCGCCTCAGGCACTGGATTCGCCGGCCCCCTTCCTTGGTTCTGAGCCACTGCATTAAGCATCTGGTAGACCCTTGCAAGTTCAGTCTCCAGATCCAACCCTTCCCCATTCCTAGCTCCTCTTCTCGACATATTCTGATGCAAAAGATCCTTCAAATTCGAAGTATATGACAAGAATTTAAACCAACTTGCATTTCATTGAATTCCAATGTTTATACATTTGAATTTAAAAAACATTTTGACATCAGAATGAAAGAAATAGAAGCTACAACACTCTAACTCCTACGGGTCCTCTTCGCTGCTCGAAGTTCTTCCCGCAGTTCTTCAACCTCATCCTTCAGCACATCAGTCAGGTTCTTCCTCTTCTCGAGTTCCCAAACCCGATGACTAAGAACAGAGAAGTCGTCCTTTCGCTTCGCCAGTTGAGCCTCCAAAACTCCAACTCTCTCCTTCAGGGTCTCCACTTGCCTCTGAAGAGAAGTCACAAGACCACTTGGAACTGGTTCTTCTTCTTCATCAGAAGAAGAGTCATCAGATGAATCCAGAGGTGGGGTGATCTCTCGGGATTCAGGCCATTCTTCACCGTCAGAATCAGCTTGCCCAAGGTAGTACTCGTCCTCGGAATCAGCCTGTCCAGGATGGTACTCTTCCTCAATGATATGCCAGTCGTCACCTCCAGCAGGGTCGAAGTGATCAGCCATCTTAGAAATAGAGAGGAAGAAGCATAAATCTTAGAGCAACACAAATGTAAGTCACTTACATTTAAATCTCTAGACTCAAACACACACTCTAATATCCACTTCTAGGGTGTCGTTCCCTATAAATTTGTACAAGTGTGAAAGCGTAGAAAGCGTGGCTCTGATACCACTCTGTAACGCCCCGAATCCCAAATACACTGAATTCGAGATGTTCTACAGGATCTTTTCACTTTCTTTAGTACAATTTTACAGGGAAATTAAAACTTTTCATCATACATCAGAGATTACATCAATATTACACTTTTCTTTTGCACAGTGGAAGTAAAATTTACAACAATTGAATAAAAGTACAACAGCATGATATAATCTTTAAGCATCCATTCCTCTTTAATCTTTAACAAGTCATTTACCTGCATATAAGACTGCGGGTACGTCAGTTTATTCAACCGACGAACATTATACACGGCCATCCTCTCTATGCCGGAAATAGTATAACTTAACTTTCCATATTTAACAAACACAAACTTGTCACAATTCAAACTAAAGGGACTACCCTATTGATGTCGTGTTGTGATTGTGCACTTAATCCTTAATGCATTTATTAATGTTACATGACACTAATGCGCACTTGTTCGGATTCTATGCATCCCATACTACATAGGTCCGAGGGCAAGCCCTTATTCGTTCTTCATCTTTGTAGGGTTCAATCCCCCGTTATGATTTAATCTACTACTGTAATTACGGTAAGTATCCTAGATGTTTTCTGACCTACGAACTCATGTCTAGGCACTCTGGAGGGAATCCCATCGCTGACATGACTCATCATGCAGACATCCTGTGGTAATTCAGCTCTCACCATAGACATGACACCACCCGTAGTCTTCAAACATCCCACGAGCGTCGCCACCGGGACGGTACTCTGGAGCAGCATCCTCACCCAGACTCATCATGGGAATTCCTGGGATACGCTCTCGCCGCTACCCAGGGCCCTCATACTCAATGTTTTTCTCTTACTTTCATCACATCTTCACCATGCACTAGTCCTTAGTTTTATTAAAAATCATGAACAAAATTAATCTCTAGAGTTAGCCTCTCCATCAACCAGACTTATTCATTCATTTCATCATGACCAACCTTGGTCTAATTTCATTTCAACTCATTTCTCAATGCCGGGGAGACTTAGCTACTCTATTTCAAATTTCATTTCACAATCTTCAACTTATAAATTTCCATGTTGAGTTCTCATACTCACATGTACATTCTCTTTTCAATTCATGATTTCTATTTGTTCACAAGTTCATCATCGCACATAAATTGCATATACTTATCAATTATCACATCACAATAATTCCACATTACTAAACAATATGACCACTTCATATATTGTTCCACAAGTGAGAAAATAATTGCATCATGTCACATAACCACATTTCTTTTTGCCAAATCAACTCTTAATGTTTCAATTCACTTATTCTTTCAAGTTATAAATTCATATCAATAATCTATATAGAACCATACGTCTATTTATACATTTTAACTACACACCATAGTTAAATTCATTCAAATAATCCCCAAACTATTTTTAGAAAGTCCCTTACATTTTTAGGAGAATATACATATTTTTTTCATAATTTTTCGATACATAAAACTCCCAAAAAAATATTTTTTCCATCTTGCTGATAGCAAGATTCGAACCCAAGCACACCACCGACACAGCCCAGAGCACAGGCCACTAGGCCGGTTGCCGCCACAGTATAAAAGGCAACTGAGAGCTATAAATGCTCTCAGTTCGCTGATTAATTGTTTTGAAAGAAACTAAACAAAAATATTGTTGATCCTGGGATTCGAACCGGTCACGGCAGAGAACCCAACGTGACGCTGTGACCACTCGAGCTACATGCTCGGGTTGTTACAGTGTGCGTTAAATTCCTTTTAGATTAATTCCCACTGTTATAAAATTATTTCGATGTTCAACCATACTTTGTTCCTTATTGCTTTTGTAAAAATTTCTGAAAATCTCCAGATCAATCTTCATTCATATGAATTTCATACCAGTAAGATAAAAATAATTTTTTGTACTAATAAATTATATTTTTCACACTAGTCAATGAATCGTTCATTAAAAACTAATATATTTTTCATTTTCGACATTGGTTAACACTTAGTCTTCAAATCTCTTCTATCCAAAATTTCTTATACAAATTTGCTGATATTAATCTTTCATCTAACACACAAATCTTCTTCCTTTGAATTTGTCCAACCCCACAATAATTAAAGAGGTCTCTTCGCAAATTAGCACTAACAAGGTATTAATTTTCTTTTTCATGCAAGTAGTGATAGCAAAAATGTGTTTCCTTTAAATCAACATATACTTCTAGTTCAATCATGTGCATCACAAAAATATATAGCCACTTATCAATTATCATGTTCACACATCAAACATTCAAGAAAGTTGTTCTTTCCAAAAAGCGTGCTCTTTCTTAATCAATTTGCATGCTTCAATTTTTCAATTTAAACCAACTTCCTCATTAGTATTCTCAAACATCAATACTAGCATCATTCATTTATTCTAATAAGCATGGAAAATTTTATCTACAACTTGATTAACAATAATAATCACATGCAAATTGTTCATTAAATACTAATCAATTTGTAAACTAACTTTCCATTAAAATGTATTCTTACTAACATTTTCCATGAATCATTTCTAATTAGAACAAAGATAATCAACTCACTTTGTAGTCACATTCTTATGGCATACAATCACACATAATTCGCATATCAATAATTCAATCAACTAGAGATCATTTATTCAATTAAAGGCGCTTTCTTATTAATCATTTTTCATGCAATTTGTTAATGAGATCTAGCATAGTTCTCTATATTAGAAATATGAAATGTTTACCCACCTTGAATGGAGAGAAAAACACACAAAGAAACCAAGTCCTTGCAACAAGATGCACCTCCTCCTAGCCGAATGCGAGCACCTCCAAGCCACCAAGCAAACCGAAAGCTCCCTCTTGCAATAGCCGGCCACTCCTCCTTGGAACAAGCAAGCAATCCCACACAATCTCTCTATCTTTTATAACTCACACTATTACTAATTAAGACTATAATTTGGAAGTATGTAATTTGCATATGAAAATAGCCATGAGAGGGGGGGTATTTATACTAGAAAAGAAGTGAAATGGAGGGCCAAGGTTGATTAGTTGGTTGAAAGATGGAGGGCCAAGATTAGAGTAGGAGTTATAAAAACTACCCATAACCACAAAACCACCTCCATGATCACCATGACCAAAATCAAATCTCCCTCCAAAAAGATGTCAACCGGCCATGAAGGAAAGTGTGCATTGCACGTGTACGTGTAGTGCACGTGCATGCAACTAGGCCCAATTTGTACACTTTAATTTTGTATAAAAAATAAATTGGTTAAAAATAGTCTTCTACATGACAAGTTTAAATAAAAAGAGATTAATCCATGGGCTTTATTTTGGGCCAAAAGTATTATTAAAATAAATAAAATAAAAATACATTTTGGGCTTTAAGAAAAAGGCCTTTTCATTAAATTAAAATAAGACTTTTTATTTATTTAAAGAAAAGCTTTTGTACAAAATAATTTGAGAAAATATATTTAAATATTTATACATATCATAATAAAATAATCCAAACAAAATATTGCACGTGCACACTACGTGCAAAATAAATAATTTTTCATTAATTGAAAAATCAGGGTATTACACCAACCCTGTAGCTCCGGGACCTGCATCAGTTTGCGAGGCCGCGGGCGAGGGAGAGGATGTCATCGGTAAAGTCAGCACTGGTGCGGCAGCGGTCGGAGGAGACGGTGAGCAGGGAGTGGCAGTGGAGAGTGCGGAGACGCCTGAGGCAATGGCTGATGTGCGCCATTTTCTGAACTTGTAACAAGGAGCAGGAGGAGATAAGGAGATAATAAATGGTAGGGAAAGAGGAGAGATTTGGATTTGATGAGAAATTGTTGGATCAAGTGGGCTCCAAGAATTGTGATATTTTTATGGAACTTTGCAGATTCTAACTTCCGACGTTTTGCTCAATAGCAAACAGATTGATTATTGAACAGGCACTTAAAAAATAATTAGTTTAAGGGGTGGTTTGTTTTCACATATAGTCGACAAGAGAATGGTTAGGAGAAAGGGGAGGGCCATAACAGAGGTGTTGGTACAGTGGAAGGGGGAGATCGATCTACCGCAACTGGGGAGGAGTTTTGGGACCTCTTTAATTGCTTCCCTGGCTTCTAAAGCACCATGGAAGCTCCTTTTAAAGCGGGTAGGATTGATGCAGCTTCGCAGGGGGAAGTGCCAAGTTTCTGATCTTGCGTATCAATCCTCGAGTCTTCGTTTCAGTCCTTGGAGGAATTTCTTTCTTTTAAGGGGTTTTCTTGAAAAATAACGGTGAGTTTGCAAACTCATCCCACCACTTAAGCTCAACGGGAAGCGCACGTGATACATGGTTGCCTATGAGTGGGAGATAAGGGTGAGAGGTAGGAATACTGTAGCCGCAGTTATATTGTGTATAGCACATGTAATGCACACTATGAAGGATAGGCTATAAATAGAGAGCGACTGTAATTCCTTTCTTTTTCTTATGCTAATATGAATTGAATTCTCTTTATTTTCTTAATTCCTTTAATTCTTTTCTTTTGTTTTCCCTGCTCCCCATGTTTGCTTTGCCCTACTCGATTGTTCCCTTATCTGTAGAAATCATGCTGGTGAATACGAGGCTGAACCCAAATAGAGATCCCAACCCTGTAGCTCCGTGACCTGCATCAGTTTGCGAGGCCGCGGGCGAGGGAGAGGATGCCGTCGATGAAGTCAGCGCCAGTGCGGCAGCGGTCGGAGGAGATGGTGAGCAGGGAGTGGCGGTGGAGAGTGCGGAGACGCCTGAGGCAATTGCAGATGTGCGCCATTTTCTGAACTTGTAACAAGGAGCAGGAGGAGATAAGGAGATAATAAATGGTAGGCAAAGAGGAGAGATTTGGATTTGATGAGAAATTGTTGGATCAAGTGGGCTCTGAATTGTGATATTTTTATGGAATTTTGCAGATTCTAACTTCTGACATTTTGCTCAATAGCAAACAGATTGATTATTGAACGGGCACTTAAAAAATAATTAGTTTAAAGGGTGGTTTGTTTGCACATATAGTAGACAAGAGAATGGTTAGCAGGAAGGGGAGGACCATAACAGAGGTGTTGGTACAGTGGAAGGGGGGAGATCGATCTACCGCAACTTGGGAGGAGTTTTGGGACCTCTATAATCGCTTCCCTGGCTTCCAGAGCACCATGGAAGCTCCTTTTAAAGCAAGTAGGATTGATGCAGCTTCGCAGGGGGAAGTGCCAAGTTTTTGATCTTGCGTATCAATCCTCGAGTCTTCTTTTCAGTCCTTGGAGGAATTTCTTTCTTTTAAGGGGTTTTCTTGAAAAATAACGGTGAGTTTGCAAATTCATACCACCACTTAAGCTCAACGGGAAGCGCACGTGATACGTGGTTGCCTATGAGTGGGAGATAAGGGTGAGAGGTAGGTAATACTGTAGCAGCACTTATACTGTGTATAGCACATGTAATGCGCACTATGAAGGGTAGGCTATAAATAGAGAGCGACTGTAATTCCTTTCTTTTTGTTATGCTAATATGAATTGAATTCTCTTTATTTTCTTAATTCCTTTAATTCTTTTCTTTTGTTTTCCTTGCTCCCCATGTTTGCTTCGCCCTGCTCGATTGTTCCCTTATCTATAGAAATCATGCTGGTGAATACTAGGCTGAACCCAAATAGAGATCCCAACCCTGTAGCTCCGCGACCTGCATCAGTTTGCGAGGCTGCGGGCGAGGCGCCGTCGGTGAAGTCAGCGCCGGTGCGGCAGCGGTCGGAGGAGATGGTGAGTAGGGAGTGGCGGTGGAGAGTGCGGAGACGCCTGAGGCAATGGCAGATGTGCGCCATTTTCTGAACTTGTAATAAGGAGCAGGAGGAGATAAGGTGATAATAAATGGTAGGGAAAGAGGAGAGATTTGGATTTGATGAGAAATTGTTGGATCAGGTGGGCTCCAAGAATTGTGATATTTTTATGGAATTTTGCAAATTCTAACTTTCGATGTTTTGCTTGAACTGGCACTTAAAAAATAACTAGTTTAAGGGGTGGTTTGTTTGCACGTAAATGTGCTACAAAATTTCGTCGTTTTGGTTAAAATGTACGTTCACTTTTTTTGTTATAATTACTGTAGTTACAGTGTTCCACTCCACAATTGTGTACTTCTTAAAGATTTATATTTCCCTTACTCTCTCTACACTTGGGTTTTGCTTTAGTAATGTCTTAATCTAATAAAACCCTATTTAAACAAAGCAAATTCTCCTCACCTAGCCGATGTGGGACTAAAGTCCCACATATGGCTTTGGTTTATTTTTAAGCTTGGTTTTTTTTGTTCGGTTTTTTTAGCTAGTTTTTTTAGTCCAGTTTTTTACTTTTTTTTTTTTTTTTGCTCGGGTTTTTTTGGTTTTTTTTCCCTTTTGGGGGGGGGGGTTCAGTTTTTTAAGCTTGGTTTATTGTTGTTTCGATTTGTTTTAGTGTCTTTTTTTAGTTTAATTAGATTAATTTAATTTAATTAGGTTAAACCTTAATTAGTTGAAATTGATTTCAAATAAAACAAAAGGTTAAAAATTATTCTAAATTACGGTTGCTATATTGTTCTTACAACTCAAACAAAGCTAATCTTTAATGGAAAAGTATTGCGTACATCTACAACCAACTAAAACTATTTCAACAAATCAAAATAAATGATTTACTTTTGTTACAATGTTTCTTCCTTACTATAGTAAATCTGCATCCAAAATCTATAACCAATCAAAACTATTTCAAGAAATCAAATCAAACGAGGGTGATTTGGATGCAGGTAAAAGAGGGGCAACAATTTTTTGCTCGAAAAACACTATTCACGCAGTATTTAATAACTTTATTTCTCTCATACTCTCTCTCCACTTCTGAATTGCTTTGTCATTTATGAAATCTACAGAATGGTATTTAAACACCTTCTCTCTCCATGGCCGATATGTGAGACTAAAAGTCCCATACTTTACCCTGCATCTCTCCCTCTCATTGGATGTTAACATTTAATTAGGATTGGGTTATGTTTTAATTAAGATTAGATTAGATTAAGATTTAATTAAGATTAACCCCTAATTAAATTACATTAAGAGTAAGATTTAATTAGGGCTTAATTAGTTTTTTTTTGTCTCCGTTTTTTTAGCTTCCTTTTTTTTAGTTTTGGTTTTTTTTAATTTCATTTAATTAAGAACAACCAGTAGTTTACACGTGTGATGCACGTCTTAATAAATATAGTTTTTTTAAAAGTAAAAAATTAGACGTAGTCTGGATTTGATCTAAAATCTCATTTACAATAGTTATGCACGTGCGTTGCATGGGTTGGTAGATGGACAAATTACACTGCGGCCTTCTCCCATTATTGTAGTAGAGATTTAGTTTAATTGGTTTATACCCTAATTAATTGAAATTAATTTAAAATAAAACAAAAGATTAAAAAGGTATCTTAAATTACGATCGCTACAGTATTCTTACAACTCAAACTAAGCTATTCTTTCATAAAAAACTTCGTGCTACAGTAAATTTACAATCAACCAAAGCTATTTCAAGAAATCAGTGATTTGGTTGGTTGTGAAAGAAATCAAGAGCGGGAGGAACACTGTAGCGAAAGCAATCCTTGGATTTTATTTCTTGAATGTAGATTTACTGTAGCATGAATAATTTTCCAAACAGGAACAAGATGGATCCACCAAAGAAGACAAAAATAGCCCAGTTTACGAAAATTCTTATCTTGATACATGAAAGAATAGTTTTGTTTGAGTTGTAAGAATACTGTAGCAACCGCAATTTAAAATACTTTTTAAATTTTTGTTTTATTTGAAATTAATCTCAACTAATTAGGGTTTTAAACTAATTAAACGAAGTTGATCTCAATTAAATTAAAAAAAACAAAACTCAATTAACATTCGTTTAATCTTAATAAAAATAATCATAATTAACCAAAAAAAGCCGAAACTAAAGAAAAACCGAAACAAAAAAAAGGCAAAAAAAACTGGAGAAAAAAATTAAAATTAAAAAAAGGCTAAATATAATAAAACCTACCCAACTATTGTGCATTTTAAAAAAACTACTCCAAACTTTTTTTTATAAAAAATACCTCACCCAACTATGTTTTTCAGGCATGAGGTGAGTGAGGGTTTTTTTTTTGAAAAAATTGTGTTAAAAACATAGTTGGGTGAGGTTTTTTTTATAAAAAAAAAGGGGTTGACTGTGGCTTTTTTTTTAATGTACAATAGTTGGGTGAGGTTTTTTTATATTTAGCCTTTAAAAAACCTATAAAAAAACTCAAAGCTCATATGTGGGGACTTAGTGGGGAGAGAGAGAGAGAGAGAGAAATATAAAATAATTATGAACAGTGTTGCGAAAGTGTTTTTCGGGAAAAAAATAAAAACAGGCAAAAAGTACACAATTGTGCATTATTGTAGCTACAGTAATACAACACCAACCAAAACACTACTACAGTGCTCCCCCAAGAAATTTATCTTTTGCAGCTTCTTTACATCTAACCAAACCACCCCTAAATCTATACTATTATTAAGCAAGGCTCCATTTTGGCGGCTTTTTACTATCATGCCCTCATAAACATAAAAGGCCAAACAAAAATATAGAGTTAATATCGGAGGTCAGAAATGTAATTTGCATGTATTGGAAAAATAATTAATATGCATAGATTTGCATGCCTGTCTGCATAGATTTGGAAAAATAATTAATAGTATAGATTTGCATGTACTTGCATGCACAATTTATTCATAAGAAAATTTCCTCCTATCAAAGCCAGTAGGTGTAACACATGCATGCAAATATCAAAATGTATAAATTGTGCATGTCTGTCTGCATGCATGCATGCAACTTCTTCGGTGGCCTGCCCCTTCCTCAAAATCCTACACACCTTTATAGACGTGCATCGCACGTGCATTATACTAGTAGAAAATAATGAAACAAACTATAGGTTAGTAGATAAAGCATCATCCTTTAGGTATCCAATAAGGGTAGGAGTATTAAGATAACAAAATATACCAACCTAAGTGACTATTAGAAACCATCCAACCATCAACACTAAGATGAGTGTACTTATTCACATTTTCACTTGCAATATATATATTTTAGGGTCAACAGTTTTATCGTCTCAAAAAAACCCTCTGATGCTCAAGTCGGTGTGAAAAAAGTGTAAAAGTACCAAAAATGAAAAGAATTAGGATAATATGATATACCTTATACCTAAGGATTATCCCGAGACCGTTGGATCAATGACACATGTTGAGCAATAAATAATTTGATTGACAACACATCTGTGGATGCTCAAATCTATACGTCGATTGACAACTGGTTTCAAGTTTTTTTTTTTCTAAAACCCAAAAACGTGTTTGGTTAGGGTGTTTTGTGAAAAGAGTTTTCACAAAACTCCAACTTCAGTCATTCTCTCTCTACACAAGCGCAACCTTACATTTTTAAAAAACTGTTTTTGAAAACTCCAACTTGTTTGGTTATAGTGTTTTTAGAAAACTGTTTCCAAAACAACAAACCAAACGCAACCGAAAAATTTTTTTTTGACATTCGGCCATAGCTGCCCACACTAGGGAGAGATAAATTTTTCAACATCACAAATTAGTGCCTTCTAAGGCCGAAATCGAACTTGTAATCTCTCACTTGAAAGTAAGAAATCTTGCCACTTGTACTACAGGTGTTTGGCATACCGTTGGAATTTGAAAATAAGATCTTTATGCACATTATGTACTGTTCCTATTTGTTCAGGTTTATGGAAAAGGTGGATTATATGGGAAGGGTTTTTAATCTTGGCCTATCTAAAAGAATGACTATAGGAGTGAGATTCATAAACCAATCACTAATTACAACCAAATTAACAGAGTTCGCCTTCCTGATTCAGTCTCTCGTCTGAATGTTTCAATGGCATGCTTGGTGTTCACAGTGTAGTCTCCATTGCAATTTGATGTAATCCAGCCAATAAACTTTCAACTGAGACTTTCTAAAAAGTGATGCTCCAACAATAGTAAGAGAATCCACAATGGTTTACTATACTTGTCAATTTCAAATTTTTAAGAAATGAGCTGCTGTAGTCGTTTGCTATTTTGTCATTTTATGACAAAGTTGTTACAGTCGGTTCTCATTTATGAAAAACCAATTTACGATTCTCAAATTATAAGAGACGAGACAACTTGTTTCGTCCGACCAAATTTTTTTTTTAATTTATTTATTGATCGGACGGTCTAATTTGTCTGGAAAAAAAAAATCAATAAAACGCTCGAACGAGCCATGTTGTCTCGTCTCAAGCAAAAATGCTTGGGACGGGACAACATGTCTCGTCCAGGAATTGTGGGCAATTAGATTAGGGCCAAAACTTAGTTTAGGTAGTAATTAATTAGGTTTAGGTATTATTTTATTATTTAATTTATTTAATTAAACTAGTTTAATACCTAATCACTAATTAAATAACTCTTAAAATAAAAAAAAGGACGAAACAACATGTCTCGTCTAGTTCAAATTATAGCAAAATTATAGCAAACCACCGTTGCAGGCAAATTCCCTATTTGCTATTACTGTAGATGTCATTTTCTAAAAAATGAGAAACACCATTGTGGATGTCTAAGTAAACACCACATGCAAATTAATCCTGAACACAACACTAAAAAGCCCAAAAAAAAAAAAAAAAAAAAAACAACAACAACCTACTAACAAACCATTCTAGTCCTCACTCACCATCTTAATTAATATTCATTCACGGAAATTGTTAGGTTAGGTGTCTTAATCATCCATTAAGTTAGCTTCAAAGCTTTCATCATCTTCACTCCTCTATCCCCTTCATCTCAATACTTAATCATCCAATGCTTCCTGTATACCCCCAACTAATTATGGCAGCGGCGATCACCATCTACTTATCAGTACTCTTCTTGTTTTCAATCAGCCAGCTAGGCATCGGCGTGCTTATCGGTACTCTTTTTGTTTTCAATCAGCCAGCTAGGCATCGCCACCACGCAAGATGAGCACGACTACAATGCAGAAGCTGTTTCTCCGGCGATGGTAGAATTATTCGGTGGCGATAGAAGCAGGCTGGCAACTCTGGTATCAGGGAATTCAACTGTCCCAAACTGGAGGCTGCCTGCACCCGAGCTAAAGCAGGAGCGGAACAGCTTGAGGATTTCCATGATTCTGGTTGTTGGCGTGGTGTGTGGAGTGGTCGGAGTTGGGCTGCTCGTCGCTGCAGTGGTGACTTACTGGGCCCACATCCAGCAGCAATCAATATCAGAAGTCAGATTGGGTGCAGTGTGCTAATTCATCCAGCTGGTAATGAATTATGAATCAGAAACTAGAGGAAAAGCAAAGCCAGCAAAGAAACAGCAGGATTGGTAATGATTAGCCGATCACTTGTTGATTTATATACCTCGCAGGCTTGCAACCAGAAAACTGTAAATGCAGTCTGAAGAGTGCAGGAATGGATTTGTTCAGAAAATATACTAACATGAGTCAGAAGTACTCCACGTTCTATGTATGGATTTCTTTGCCAAAAGAATTTATCAAGTTCAATACCTGATACAAACAAGAACTTTTCGCCTTCATCACCTGTATACATTTTGTTAAAGTTACTTACAATAACTATTGTCATTGTTTAAATGTGATTCAGTTTTTTTTTTTTTTTTTTTTTTTTTTTGTTCAAGTAAAAGCAGATGGATTTGAACAATTAAGTCATAGCTCTATGTTTTCTTTACAAGTTTACAAAGGCTTGAGGAACTCTGCTCCCCACCATACCTAGATTGAATTCTAATTTATAATATCACTGGTTACACTTCAATGTGTTATCAAGTGTACAACGTATTACAAATCTACCCGTTCAAGGCACGTGGCATATGCCTCTATATCTATTTACAAACTCGTGCCTTTCAAATAACATTACTTTCGGACTTTATTACCTCATTTAAGAAATCGGGATAACACACCACTCTGATGTAATCACCACTTGCTCTATCATTTTAGGGACTTACAGTCGCTCCCTATTCTTCTTAGAAATCTTCAAGTTCTGAAAGAAGAGACTACGAAGCACACACAAACATCATTGTTTGAAAATGAAGCGAATTGACGAGACTCATCTCAGTGCAAACGTTGCCTTTCACAATGGTAATATAGACAGAATCTATTTACGGGCATGGAAACTTCTTTTTGCCTCTCATCGTTCCACTTCAATTGAGCTGCCAATCCTTACTCACAGGGACAATTACCATTGAGTTTATGGAGATCTTCGCCAATGTTTCAAGCCTTTCGGAGTCGTTATTTTGAAAGGGGTCCAGCTTTTTCTACGTTTTGGGGAATCTGAGAAGACACCAGAAGCTAATGCCTGTTGAAGCCAGAGCTCAAACTCATCGTCTTCGGGGTTCATCTCTGCATCTAAACTCCATGGGTATCTTGAAGGATTGGACCTTTGAACCGTCATGTTCAAAGCGACCATGCTCACATGAAAGCTTGGCTTATGAGTATTTGGTTTGCACATCATTCCCTGTATATCGTTTTTTTTTTTATATAATTTTTTGAATGAAGCAGAAAAGATGTCAGAGTCTGCATCCAGTTGAATTTCACTTACATCCTTTAAAATTAAGCCCGAGCTTGTTTCCACAACAAAACTACATGGGCAGCAAGCCTGATGGGGTAAGTCACTGTTTACCTTTATACACAAATGATACTAATCTTTTACTTAATAAATAAATATAAAACAAAATCCTCCAAGGCATGTTTTAATAGCTTTGGTACTTAATATTTTATCATCAACCATTTATAATTATAGGTACAGGTGAAGACGAATGCATCACCTATTTGGGGGCCTTCCAAACTACGTGGTGGGTCCATTTTTCAGGCATATGATACTGATGGATTTTAAGGGGAAATAAGGAATCATTTAAAGCATGATTTAAGTTTTCAGAAGATAAAATATTCCAAACGGGCTGGTGGTTTTCTTTAATAAAATAATTGAAAAACAAACTGAACTAACACCAATTCACCCATACTAATCCTATGGCCGGGAGAAGCGGATGAAACAAAAGCGAAACCTACATCTACCCTAACAACCCTACATATATTAAGTAACAATACGTCGAATATGAAAGGGAATATATCAACCCTAGATATATCAACCCTACATATAATTGTTGTTATTGGCAGTAAATTGGCTTTAAATAAAGAAGTTCCGAATTCTTTCTTCGGATTTGAAGGTGAAAACTTAGAACTTCAGCTAGTAGAGAACAGATCGATTTAACGATGGAAAACTTGTTAACGACATCACTGTCATACCAGATAAAACACAGAGAAAGAGAGGAGACTAGAAAATAGGGACATAAAAGAGAAAGGGAAGGTTAAGGAATAAGGAAAGAATGGCAAAGAGCGGAAAAGAGATGAAGGAAAGAAATTAACATAGGCACAGGCCTAGTCTCTATTTTAGTTCACAAATAAATATATTCCATCAACTTCAGCTATTTTAGTTTTCGATATTTTAGTTACTACCAAATCTATTGTAAACCTGTATATCATTGAGGATAACTGAGCTTTGTTTCTTCTTTATAAAAATCCTGGACCGTAGTTTTAATTTTTAGGAGCTAGTGTAATTACTACATATGGGCCTTAGCTAAAGCAGAACAGTTTAAACTCAAAGTGACATTATTTGCAACTAACTAATGACATGTACTCTGCACATGTAAGAAAAGAACTGTTATAACTTGGTTCCCTCCCTTTAAAAAAAGGTCATATGAGAGACATAATTAATGAGAATATTTTGAAGTTGGAAATTGTTGAAAGATTATTAATTGTGATTATAATTTAGTCAAGCCTCTTAATGGATGGTCATGTCCAAATGAACATCCAATTCGAGTAATAGTAGAACTGATCCTAATATATGCTAAGAAAACTAATAAAGCAACAAAATAGAATTCCAATTGCTTTTCAGGTATGAGTTCCAAAGAAACTTATGTAGAGCAAACCAAAAATATCAATTTCATAGGTTAGAATTTAGAAACTTATGTAGGATACTGACCTGACAAATTGCCCATTCTGAAACATCGAAGATCTTACTCTCTGCACAAACAAAAGCTCTTGGTATTTCCACCTGGAAAGATACAAAAAGTTAATAGCTGAAAAAATTATTTGTTCTCAGTAAAATCAGGTTTGAAAATTCAAAATATTACAAACAGAATACCAATCCCTCAATAGATTTATACTTTAAGACATGTATAAAAGATGTGTTTTCCTCCATATTATATTTGAAACACCCTGTAAGACCCAGAGAATATCCATTGCATGATTTCATTGAATAATTCTACATTCAAAATTTGCAACCTTACTGTCCAGTTATTATCTGTGTCTTTGGGCTGTGTCTTTAGGCTGTGTTCGGAAATGGAGTTAAGAAAACTAGAGCTTTGGTGAGCTATCTCGGAAACTGCAGTTTTCCCAACCTTTTTTTTTGGAGTAAGGCTGTAGCCACACACACCCGCACTTTACTCCAAATATATATTAATTGGGGATTTGGTGCAAGCGGATTCGAACTCCCGACCTCTTACTCACTAGTGAATTACTCACTAGTGAAGAGGCTTGCCTTACCAGTGTGGTGACACTTGCAACTTGGAGTTGAGAGTAATCTCAACTTTTTTCAGCCCAAAAGTTGAGATAACTCTAGGACCTCATTTTCTAAAGTTTGGTAAAAATTCCAAAATTATGAAGTTTACTCAACTTAAGTGGCTTACTAAACACTCCATAAGAAGTTGAGTTAAGACAACTTTTTGAGTGGAGGTAGAGGTGTGATAACTAAAGTAAACCTCTACCTCCACTTAAAAATAAACTTTAATTAACCCAACTTCACTCCCAAACACAACCTTAAAATTATATGGTAGGTTCATGCATAATTATGGAAAAGCTCCAGAAATTATAACCTTTCTGTTACCTTTTTTATCTTTTTCTTTTTTTTTGTGCGCAAATGATATATAGTTCAACATTTCATATACTCCATGGACGTTGTTGTAGAATAGAACATTGGAGTAAAGAGTTGATCTTCTTGAGATGCATGATAATGAGAAACAAGACCTTTATGTAGGCTTAGAAAACAATAAGCATAAAGAAAGTCTTCTAACCTAATATAATCAAATATAGATATAAATATATATCAACCACATATAGAATATAGGCCAACTAATGTGACAACTCTCATATATTAATTTATTACTAATTATGAAAGATAAGGTAAATATTCCAACACTCCCCTTCAAGTTGGAGCGTAGATGAAGTTGAAACCCAACTTGAACTGAAGAGAAAAGAGAAAAATTGCGACAAAGCCGAGATCTAGACCGAGCAAAGAAAGCTTACAGGAGTTCAACTATATGAGTCAACACTCCCATCAAACTTCATAAAGGAATCGAGCGCGTTGTAGATGAAACCAGATAGCGCATAAAAAATCTAAATTTAGATGAGAATGAGATTGGAAATTGATATGGCTAAAAATGGGGTTAAATCGGAACCATTCAAATTGAGCACGAATCTAAAAGTTACAAGAGCAAGATGGTAATTTCACCAATAGACGGGTCCGAAATGGGAACCGGGTCTCTCCTATTGGACCCGACAACCCGTGAACGGATCTGTTCAACTAAGAATGGGTCACCACCCATTAATGACCAGGTCAACAAGATATCAGGAAATCCTGGATCGTCCTTATCACTAGGAGGTGGTTCTAACCACCCCTATCCAGCCACACCGGGAAGTAGGGATTCGATCTTATCCCGAAACAGATCTCCCAGGCGACTATAAATACCCCCTACCTCCTACCATTACAAGGTGATCACTCTTTGTCTACCTAAAACTCTTTCCTTCTCTTTTTCTGAGTATTGACAAGAGCGGCGGAGGGTTCGTCGCCGGAATCCATCCCAGTGTTTTGAACGTTTGTGCAGGTCCACGGGAGCACCAAGGAGTCAGCCTATCAAGAAGGGAAGAGGTCAGATTTGTCCTATTCGAGTTCTCGCGAATCTACAAGTTCATCTGATTGCCCCCACAACGAAATCAGTGGCAACAAATTGGTGCCATCTGTAGGAAGATTCAAATAGCTATCCGACCCTCCTCCTTCAGTCAAAGCTACTCCTAGCAATGCCTCCCAAGAGGAAGTCCGCGAACTCCAACCGTAGAACCTCTACCCATCACTCCTCCGAAGGAGGGTCTCCCTCCGCCCGTCCAACCGGCCCTATAGCTCGAACAGCCGATTCCTCAATCTATTCAGCAACCCCTAAGACCCCAAGCGACTATTGGGGAGCCCTCTCGGCGAAGCCGTCAGAAGCAACCTCTGCATCATGTTCGGGTCTCCATCCACAATGCCTCCACAGATTCCATGACCTCCCATAGCCCTCCAACACCAAAGGATCTGCAAGATGTGCTCAACAACCGGCAGAACAAGCGCGAGCCCGACCTCCGGATACGTCTGGATGAGAGGCGGACCCACGATGCGAACCCTCACCGGGAGCACCAGAGGGACCGGTCACCCTGCCGGACAGACCGCAGAGGGTCCAACTCTCCTCGGAGACGGAGAGTCACCCCAGCATCACCCGAAACGAAGTCGCTCCCCGGCTGGCCGTCCTGCAGCTCGAGCCCATCGGGAGCAGGAGGCCCCCGTCACGAGGACGGAATTTCAACATTCCAGGAGGCGGTCCTTCGGGCGCTCAACGCCGCCCCCAACAACGGCCATCGGCTCCTCGTCATCATCGCCGCTCCCTCAGTCCTCGGCCAGCTCCGAGCCATCGCCGTCGTTCCCTAAGTCCTAGGCCGGCTCCGAGCCATCGCCATCCCTCTCCCAGTCCTCGGCCAACTCAAAGCTACCGCCATAGCCTCAGCCCTCTTCAACACGAAGACGAGTCTCGAGGTTCAGCGAGGCAAGACCGAAGGAAGGACTCAGTCTACTGCCGTCTCCACAAGATGAAGAGGCGCCTCGGACAGCTCGACCGAGATGAAGAGCAACGGGCGAGGAACCTCCGCCCGAGCAGGTCCCCCATTCTCCCGCACTATCATGGAGGCCCCTGTCCCAGACAACTTCAAGCCTCCACACTTCAAGATTTACACCGGGGAGTCGGACCCCACAGATCACATTGAGAGTTTCAAAACTCTCATGATGATCCATCATGCTTCCGACGCCCTCCTCTGCAAGACCTTCCCGGCCACCCTCAAAGGTCCCGCTCGGGAGTGGTATTCCAGGCTTGCTCCGGCCTCCATTTTCTCCTTCGATCAGTTCGAAGGCCTCTTCCTCACCCATTTCGTGAGCAGTCGCCGCTCCGAGAAGACCAGCACCTCTCTGCTCTTCCTCAGCCAAAGAAAAGGCGAACGGCTGAGGGATTATGTCAAGCGGTTCACCGCGGAGGCCCGGTCTATCGCCTCCCTAGATCAGTCAGTGGCTTCGGCTGCTTTCCAATCCAATATCATCAACCCTGATCTCAGGGCGTCCTTGGCCAAAAAGCCTCCTCGGGACTTCTCCGAGCTCCTTCTCAGGAGTGAGAAGTATATCTGAGCTGAAGAGGCTCTCAATCACCCCACTCTGGAGGGATCGTCTTCCGGGAACTAACGGAAGGCTACTGAAAGAGCTAAGAAGCTCCAAAAAGACAATGGGGGTCAGCGTCGCCCCCTCCCCCGTTTCGAGAAATTCACTTCGCTCAATGCGAATGTATCCGCCATCTTGATGGAGATTGGGAAAGAAGGTCTCCTACCGCCTCCCCTTAAGATGAATACTATCGAAAAGAAGAAAAACCGGGAAAAGTGGTGTCGTTTCCACCGGGACCATGGGCACGACACAGACGACTGTCGGGCCCTAAAGGACGAGATTGAAGCCGTCATTCAGAGAGGACAGCTCGCTCGCTTCGTGAGGAGGGACAGGACTGATCAACCTCCACCCCCCAGTCAGGAGGACGAAGCGGTGGCCATCCTACACCTGATACACGGAGGTCTAATGGGGGGAGATTCTAACTCCTCCCGAAAAGCCTTCGTTTGGTAAGTGAATGCCGTCCAGAGCCATCCCCCTCCGAAGGGCCTTAGGGTCCCAGTCACGTTCTCCGACAGAGATCTGAAGGGCGTCCGCACGTCCCATTGCGACGCCCTCGTCATTAATCTCTGAATGGCCAACTTCAACGTTCGCCGGGTCTTGGTGGACAATGGTAGCTCAGTTAATATCCTTTTCTTGGAGGTGCTCAAGGGCCTCCAGCTGTCGAGAAATCGGCTCCAGCCCGCGGGCTACACTCTTTATGGGTTCACTGAGGTGCCGGTGACGATCGAGGGAGTTATAACCCTCGACGTAACCGCTGGCAAGGCCCCAATCACTCGCACAGAGTCGATGGACTTCATGGTGGTGGATGTCAAGGCCGCCTATAATGTTATCCTAGGTCGACCAGGTTTGGCCGCACTCCAAGCTATCCCTTCGGCCTACCACATGAAGATGAAGTTCCCCACCCCCGCAGGAGTGGGAGAAGTGAGGGAAGCCAAGAAGCGGCTTGCAAGTGCTACATGACCTCAATGGGAGATCCGGTCCTCCCTGGAAGCCCTCGAGCTCCCACAGGAAAATAGCCAGACTATCTCTGAGCCTGTGGACGAGCTGGAGGAAGTGGCCTTCTCAGAAAAAGACGCCACCAAGACGTTCCGGATCAGCAAGGCACTTTCCCCCTCCATCAAAGACATCTCCCAATGCATAAAGAAGAATCACGATCTCTTCGCTTGGACTGCGGCGGATATGTCTGGGATCTCGGAGGAGCTCTTGATGCACCACCTCAGCATCGCCCCGGGAGTCAAGCCCGTCCAGCAGAAGAGGCAAAAGTTTGCCCCCGAGCGCCAACAGGCAATCAAGGAAGAGGTTGAGAAGCTCCTGAATGCCTGATTCATCCAGGAGGTGAACTACCCTGAGTGGCTGTCCAATGTGGTGATGGTCAAGAAAGACAACGGGAGCTGGAGGCTATGCATCGATTTTACCGACCTCAACAGGGCGTGCCCAAAGCATCCATTCCCCCTCCCGAGCCGATGCCCTGATCGATGCGACCTCGGGCCATGAGCTACTCAGCTTCATGGACGCTTTCTCGGGGTACAACCAGATCCGGATGTTCCCCCGGACATCCCGAAGACCTCATTTGTGACTGATCAGGGTCTGTACTGCTACCGAGTCATACTGTTCGGTTTGAAGAACGCAGGTGCAACATACCAGCGCCTAGTCAACAGGGTCTTCAGAAACCAGATTGGCCGAAACATGGAAGTCTGCGTGGACAACATGCTGGTCAAGAGCATCCAAGGGCAGGAGCATGTCCTCGACCTCCAGGAGGCCTTCGGGGTGCCAAGGAGTCACAACATGAGGCCGAAACCGTACAAGTGTGCGTTCGGGGTCTCATCCGGCAAGTTCTTAGGGTTCATGGGCAGCCAGAGGGGCATTGAAGCCAACCCCGAGAAGGTCCAGACCATACTCAAAATGGCTCCCCCCTCCAGTGTCAAAGATATCCAGAGGCTCACCGGGCGCCTCGCGGCGATTGAGCGTTTCCTCTCCAAATCCGGGGAGAAGTGCCTCCCGTTCTTCAAGGCCCTCAGGGGGGCTAAAGGCTTTGAATGGGGGCAAGCGCAACAAGAGTCCTTCGACCAGCTCAAGGCGTACTTAGCCAACCCCCCACTCTTGAACAAGCCAAGGCCCAGGGAGGTCCTCTATCTATACCTCGCCACTTCGGAGCAGACCCTCAGCGCGGTCTTGGTGAGAGAAGAAGACATGACACAAAGGCTCATCTACTACGTAAGTAAAGTCCTCCGGAACGCCGAACTCTGTTACCCGAAGCTGGAGAAGATGGTCCTTGCGTTGGTCACGACGGCGAGGAAACTCCGCCTATACTTCCAGTCTCATTCGGAGGTCGTTCTTACCGACCAACCACTGAAGCAGGTGCTCCACAAGCCAGAAACATCGGGCCGCTTGATGAAGTGGTCCATAGAACTGAGCCAGCATGACATCAGCTACCAACCTAGAACCGCTATCAAGGTGCAAGCCCTGGCAGAATTCATTGTGGAGAGCACTATCCCCGACCCCTGCAAGTCGGCTGCCGAACCCCTAGTCTGGACCGTTTATGTAGATGAATCCTCTTGCGCCGACGGAAGTGGGGCTGGCGTCATCTTGATCGGCCCAGACGCTTTCGTCCTGCAATACTCCCTACGCTTAAACTTCCATGCATCGAACAACGACGCAAAGTATGAGGCCCTCGTAGCGGGGCTCTGTATGGCTCGCAAGGCAGGAGCCAAGCGCGTAAGGGTCTTCAATGACTCACAGTTGGTCGTGAATCAGGTGTCCGGAGAATATGAAGCAAGGGGCAAGTGCATGGCCAAGTATTTGGCAAAGGTTAGGGGGCTGCTAGCCTTATTCGAAGATGATCAACTCCAGCGGATTCCTCTAGAGGAAAATGCACAAGCGGATGCCCTCTCCAAGCTCGCCTCCTCCCTCCAGGGTTTGGAACGGACCGTCCTGATAAAGGTCCTCCTCCAACCAAGTATCGAGGAAGACAGCTTAGAGCCAATGGAGACTATGCCCCTCACACTTGGGGAGAATTGGATGAAGTCCTTACTCGAGTACCTTAGGGACGGAGTTCTGCCAGAAGACCCGAAAGAAGTGAGAAGGATCAAGACCCGAGTCGAGAGGTACACACTCCTTGATGGAGTCATGTACAAACGCTCTTACACTTAGGTTGACGGCCGACCCTACCTGGGGTGTCTCTCCCCCGAAGAAGCACTCTATGCATTGAAGGAGGCCCACGACGGTATGTGTGGTGCGCACCTGGGAGGGAGATCCCTCGCACGCAAACTCTTAAACTATGGTTACTTCTAACCCACACTACTCGGCGACTCCGAAGAGTATGTCCGCCAATGCGGCTCCTGCCAAAGATTCGCCCCAATCTGCCACCTACCTCAAGCCCAACTCTCCTCCCTGGCAAGTCCAATCCCTTTTGCTATGTGGGGGATGGACTTGCTCGGACCGTTCCCTCAGGTGCTGGGCCAGCTGAAGTTCCTGGTTGTAGCGATAGACTACTTCTCCAAGTGGATCGAGGCCGAACCCCTAGCAACCATCACAGAGAATAAGGTTCAGAAGTTCTTTTGGAAGGACATTATTTGCCGCTTCGGTGTGCCTAGTGTTCTCGTGACCGACAATGGAACCCAGTTCTCAGGGGCGACTTTTCGCGAATTCTGTACCGACCTCGGTATCCAACAGCGGTTCTCTTCAATATCCCACCCTCAGTCCAATGGCCAAGCAGAGAATGCCAACCGCCAAATTCTCTCCGACCTAAAGAAGAGGCTCGATAAGTCCACCAAGGGATTATGGGTCGAACAGCTCCCCAACGTCCTATGGAACTACCGAACCACGAAGAGAACCCAAACAGGAGAGTCCCCTTTCAACCTCACGTACGGCTCAGAAGCCATCATCCCCCTGGAGCTCGGCCTACCCTCGCCCAGATTGATCGCCTATAGAGAAGAACAAAATGCGAGCCAGCTTCGCAACAGTTTGGATCTCATCGACGAGGTCCGCGAAAGAGCCTCTATCCGGCAAGAGACCTATCGGTGTAGGATAATGCAATCTTATAACAAGAAGGTCTGCCCCGCTAATCTCAAATAGGGAGACCTAGTGCTCTGAAAGCTATCAATCTCCCTTCCAAGCAAGAAAAGCAAGCTAGCACCTAATTGGGAAGGTCCATACAGGATCTCCAGAGTTGTTCGCCCAGGCGCATATCAACTCGAAGACCCGGAGGGCAGGAAGATACCGAGAACTTGGAATGCTGACCACCTAATGAAGTACCAAGAGAGTATTGTAACACCGCTCCAAGCAACTTCGGACAACTCTTGAGTCGGGCAGTCTCCATTCGATGCTTTTAATTATCTTGTAATTTTTCTTTGGGAAGGACTTGGAATGCTGACAACCTAATGAAATACCAAGAGGGTGTTGTAACACCGCTCCAAGCAACTTCAGACAACTCTTGAGTCGAGCAGTCTCCAATCGATGCTTTTAATTATCTTGTTATTTTTCTTTGCAAAATGTAAGACTGGCTTGCAACTCAGAAGCGGCCACTCAAATCATCTTTAATAAAGGTAAGATACTTCCTGGGAATTCTTGTCTATAATAACCTAGTTGACTTGCTTTGAGACGCAAAACTCTAAAAACGACATGCTCGGAGTCCAGCATTTAGTTCGACTCTGCTTCAACTACTTGCGGATCACCATTCGGAATTGCTCCTACAGCTGTTGATAATCTCTAAACGATATGCTCGGAGTCCAACACTTGGTTCGACTCCGCTTCAACTACTTGCTTCTAAGCGAGTACGAAGCGGATCACCATTCGGAATTGCTCCTACAGCTGTTGATAATCTCTAAACGACATGCTTGGAGTCCAACACTTGGTTCGATTCCGCTTCAAATACTTGCTTTTAAGCGAGTACGAAGTGGTTCACCATTCGAAATTGCTCCTACAGTTGTTGATAATCTTTAAACGACAAGTTCGGAGTCCAACACTTGGTTCGACGCAACTTTTGCTACTTATGAACGAGTGAGTACAAAGTGGCTCACCATTCGGGATTGCTCCTACAACTGTTGACAATCGCAAACACTAGCAAAACACACGAGTTTAAGAAACAAGGGCTATTTCATTAAAGTTTGAGGTACAAGTCTAACTATGGACCAACAACTCATCTTTACATCGAGATACAAAACTTGTGAAACGAAGATTACCAAATTACAAGAGAGCTACTTTAACCCCGCCTAGGGAGTGGAATGCTCCTCTTAGGCGACAAACAAGATCGGCAAACACCATGTTGCTGCGACCGTACATCTGTGGAGGCCTCCAAACCGGTAAGCCGAGTTGTGTCTCCGGCACCTAAGAGCCAAAGCGTTGTCCTGGCAGAGGCTCCGCTCGACGAGCCAGCCACTCCGCTCTGCGCATCCCCAGGGCGCCCCGAGACAGGGGGCGAACGTAACGCCAACTCATGGAACGACCGTCCTTGTGCGTACTCCCCTCGGGGGCAGGAAGTGCTCCTGACATTGCTCCCCTCCGAAAGGCGTCGTAGCCGATGATTCTCCGCCTCTAACTCAATGACTCATTCGTTCAACGAGTCATCCGTTACCCTGATCTTCAGACGGGGCATCCGACTCGAACTACCCAGGTGAGAAGCCTCGGTGATGGTCCTCCGAAGTTGTGCCACCTCCAGGCTCTTCTCGAGTACAACATTCTTCAGCCCATCTCTCTCAGCTCTGACTTCGAATAAAGACTGACGAAGGAACTTGAGTGTCAAGCCTTGGTTGAAGGCCATCGAGGGACTCGTCTCCGCCCCTTCAGGGGGTACTTCGCGAGCCTTCTCCTTTAGTCGCTTCAGCTCAGAGGTGCGATGGGCCAGCGTCAACTTATGATGGTCTAGTTCCGACTCGGTCCTGAAAAGCCTCTCTCGACTTCGAGAAAGAGCCAACCTAGCAACTCCTAGATCCGACCGGAGGCGAGATACTTCGGCCACTTCGACCATCTGAGATGCTTCAACCATTTGATACGCGTCGGCGATCTAAAAAGGCAAGGACATGACGACACTAAGTTATGGAAGCTCCTACAGGGACAGCTCACATGCGAAACAACTTAAGCTCAACACTTGGTCAATTTTCATTAAAATCCGAAGTACAAAAAGTGGTGGCCAATCCGCTATTAAGCATCACTACAAAAGATCCTAGACGAAAATCTACGACTAAAATACAAAGAAACTAAGGAAGTTGAGTATCCACCTCAGCAGATGGATCCACCATGAGCGCTAGTTCGTTTCCGCCACCCTCAGCTGTCCCCGACACCGGTGCCATCGCCAACGGGGGGTCCGTCACTATGGCCTGCTCGCCGTCAGCGTCTTCTCCTCCTTCGATCTCCGTTCCCTCCTCATCATCTGGGAATAAGAAGTACCCCATACAGTCGAAGCCGGAGAGACGTTCGCCGACATCCTTTAGGGCCTTAGCGTAGGCCTTTCGCATGTTTCTCTCCAAGTAGCCGATTGCCTCCTTCTCCGCCGCGGTCATGGCCTCCCGTACGGCCATGTCCCTCTCGAACGTGGCCTTCTCCCTCACAGCAGCTCTCTCCGGAGCCGCCTTTTCCTTCTTCGCGGCGGCAGACTCCTTCGTCTTTGCCAACGCCTCCTCCAGAAGCTTGATCTGGGTGGCTTGCGTCTCTGCCAAAGCCGCGGCCGCCTCTGGCTCTCTTTTGGGCTTCGACCGCTCGAGTTTCTCCCGGTCCTGCAGAGCCTTCAGCTCTTTCTCCTGCTCCGCCACTCACCTCATCAAGTGGCTGAAGTGGCAGATCGCCTGCGAGAAAACAAGCAGTGTAAGAGTCGAGCGAATAACTTCCCATCTAGAGCTTACCGTCATCAGCGCCTTGGCGATCTCTAAGGCAGAGTTGTCCACGGTTCCGTGCTCTATCGACGCCTTATCTTTGGGCAAGGCCAGGTTACGAACGGCGTCCATGCAGCTCATCGAGTCTCCGAGGAAACTATCGTGCTTTAGGACCTGCCAATCCGGTACGAAGATCTTCAGCTCGTCCGTCAGTATAACCTCAACCACCGCCGTGTGAGGCGGAGCCTGAAGAGCGAGCGTGGTCGAAAGGTCAAGTTCTTTTGCCGGCTGAACAACTGAAGCAGGCACAGCCTCCAAGTCGACGACGGGAGCGACAACGCTCTCGCTTCTGATTGCCTTCGACAGAGTCGGTCGGGTGACGGCACGTTTCCTCTTCTTCTCCTCGACCCGCTTGCCGCTCTGAGCCGAACGCCTGTTCATGATATCGTCGAAGTCCATATCGGCAAATCCTGCAGTAAAAGATAGCAAAAACAAGATGAGAATTTTTATACTATTGAAGGGTCCAGAAGTGCGATCGACGTAAAGAACTCGCACTAGGGTTCATCAAGCTAAGGCCTCCCCCAAAGAGGCTCTCCTCGGAGATATCCTTCTGGTGCATCGTCGGCCGATCCAAGAGGATGCCGACCATTTCGTCCTCCTCAGGGCTCAAGGTCGACTCCATGTTCGCCCTCTTCGGCACATCTTCCCTCCACATCGTGGGAATGTCCCACGGCTTCTTACCCCGAACAAGAAAGTACTTATCTCTCCAGCACTTCACGGAGTCGGGATTGTCGACCAATTTGATGCCCTTCCGGGCGGTCAGGTAGAAGCGATACTCCATTCGTGTCATTTGGTGGATCTTGTACAGCCAGCGAACACGTTGAGCCTAGGTTCGATCCTTGCGGCCTGGCAGTGGAGAACGAACCCCGTGACGTGCCTCCAGATGATCGGCATAAGCTGTATGGGACATATCCCGTACCATTGTAGCACCGCCCTTATGAAGGGGCGAAGAGGAAGGCGCAACCCAGTGTGGAAGGCGTCGAAGGAAAAAACACACATGTCGGAGGGAAGTGAAGAGCAAGACCTGATCCCTGGGCCAGGGACGATGAGATCAAATTCCGGAGGGATCATGAAGCACATCTGGATGATTCGCAGGTCCAACTCTTTTAGGACGCTGACGATTTCGTTCGCCTCCGTGCGTTCCCTTGGCGAGTTCTCGTAAAACTGCGCCAACCCATGCTCCGCACGCCTTAGTTCCTCCGTGCCATATTGTCAGGTTCCCCCAAAGGTAGACACAGCGATCGAGTGCCTTCCGAACTCGTCCATCCTCCGATCTTTTTGCATTATAGTTCCCACCACCGACGAAGAAAAAGCCGCCTCTCCGCCGTCCTCGTCGACAACAAGGTCCTCTGCGACCGCTTCGACTTCCGGAGAGAACAGGACCACAACGCCCTTCCCCTTGTCGATCCTAGAAGCAGTGGACAGGGGGGCTACTCCGAGCTGACCCGAGGAGGCCTCTTCGCCGGAAGAAACCCTAGACATCCATTAAAATTAAAATAAATTACCTGTGAAGTGACAACCACGGTCGGAAAGTACGTCGGAGAATGGAAAAGATCACCGAAAACTCTGCTCAAGGCTTCGAAGAGAAAAAATCTCAGACGGAGTGAATGAAAAGTGAGGTAAAAAAGAGAAGGGGTGGAGATTTATGGTGAAACTTAATGGGCTTGGCCCGGAAGGCTTAATGGGCTCTTACGAAGCCCAAAATGCGCGGACTTCTAGGCATTCAGAATGCAAAACGAAAAAAAAGAAGCGACTCGAAGCTACTTAATTGGGTTGACCAGTCAACGCTTTACCAAGCTCAACATTTTGTTTGCCAAGCTCACCGCAGATGTCTAACAGACGTGTTTCCGAGCTGAAAATACCCAAAATTGCGTTGACCAGTCAACGTCTTCCAAGCTCGATACTTCGTTCGCCCAGTTCAACATTTCGTTCTCCAAGCTCGCCGCAAATGTCAAACAGACGTGTTTCCGAGCTGAAAACACTCAAAATTGCGTTGACCAGTCAAAGTCTTCTAAGCTCAACATTTCGTTCGCCAGGCTCGCCGAAAATGTTGAACATACGTGTTTCCGAGCTAAAAACACCCAAAATTGCGTTGACCAGTCAACGTCTTCCAAGTTTGACATTTCGTTCGCCGAGCTCAACACTTCGTTCGCCAAGATCGCCGCAGATGTCGAACAAACGAGTTTCCGAGCTGAAAATACCCAAAACTGTGTTGACCACTCAACATCTTCTAAGCTTGACATTTTGTTCTCCAAGCTCGCCGCAGATGTCGAACAGACGTGTTTCCGAGCTGAAAACACCCAAAACTGCGTTAACCAGTCAACGTCTTCCAAGCTCGACATTTCGTTCGCCAGGCTCGCCACAGATGTCGAACAGGCCTGTTTCCGAGCTGAAAACACCCAAAACTGCGTTGACTAGTCAACGTCTTCCAAGCTGGACATTTTGTTCGCCAAGTTCGCCGCAGATGTCAAACAGACCTGTTTCCGAGCTGAAAACACCCAAAATTGCGTTGACCAGTCAACATCTTCCAAGCTCGACATTTCGTTCGCCAGGCTCGCCGCAGATGTCGAACAGACCTGTTTCCGAGCTGAAAACACCCAAAATTGCATTGACCAGTCAACGTCTTCCAAGCTTGACATTTCGTTCGACAAGCTCGACACTCCGTTCGCCAAGCTCGCCGCACATGTCGAACAGACGTGTTTCTGAGCTGAAAACACCCAAAATTGCGTTGACTAGTCAACGTCTTCTAAGGGTGCATTTGGCCTAGCTTTTTTTAGCTTTAAAGCTACTTCAGAAGGAGAACCTAGAAAGTACAGCTTTGAAATTAAAAGCTGAAGCTGTTTGGATAGTCAGCTTTTTTTTTAACTTTAAAGCTACTTTTAAGCTAAAAGTTGTTTGGCAAAGTTTGGTTGAACAATCAGAGATAGAGCATGAAGTATCAAAAAATTTTTGATCATAATTTCTTCAAAATTATCCAATTACAAATCTGTAGAGTTAAGTCTACAAATTTATCGAAAATTTTCCAAACTTATTCTACACTAAAGTTTTCATCTTTTTTCTAATCAAACTTCAAACAAGCCCCCAACAACCAATAAATTACAACAAAAAAAAATCCCCAAAAAAATCACAAATTTCACCTGCCACACAATCATAGCAAATGCACTAGTCACAGCTTTATAAATCGAAGATTCTAAACGAGTGTAGGGTGTCATGGTACTGATCTTCGTCCCACCATTTCCATGCCTATTAATAGCTAGCAGCGATGAATTCACAGGCACACGTTTCCCATTGATTTGAATGGACGTAACACCAATGAAATACTCCACAGATTTCTCGCCTTTAACGTACGACCCTGCAGTGCTGACTGGGTTCACTAGCAAGGGCGTGTGCACGATCCCATTTGGAAACTTGGACGACGGCGGCGGTGGTTCGACGGCGGCGGCGAGGTTCGGCGAGGGAATGGAGGAAGGGGAAAGGAAAGGGGAAGTGAAATTTTTTTGATCTTTGGTTTTGGGTAAAAAAAAGAAGAAAAGGAGAAGCCAGAAGCCAGAAGTAGATCTGGAGGGCTTCTTTTGGAGCTCCTTTTCTTAATAAAAAAAAGCTACTTCTACTTTTTTTGGGCTTTTCAAAATATGTGTTTGGCCCAGCTTCTCCTTCTAAAGGAGAAGCTAAGCTAATTTTAAGCTGGGCCAAACACTACCTAAGCTCGACATTTCGTTTGTCAAGCTCGCCGCGTGTTGCTGAGCTGAAAACACCCAAAATTGCGTTGACCAGTCAATGTCTTCCAAGCTCGACATTTCGTTCGCCAAGCTCGCCGCAGATGTCGAACAGACGTGTTTCCGAGCTGAAAACACCCAAAACTGCGTTGACCAGTCAACGTCTTCCAAGCTCGACACTCTGTTCGCCAAGCTCGCCGCAGATGTCGAACAGACTTGATTTCGAGCTGAAAACACCCAAAATTGTGTTGACTAGTCAGCGCTCGCCTACTGTTCGCCAAACTCGACATACCGTTCGCCGCGTTCGACACACCGTTCGCCACGTTTGATGTATTGTTCGGCGCGTTCGCCACACCGTTTGCCCAAGTAGCCGAACAGACGTGTTTCTGAACTGAAAACGGAAAATGCCTCTCTTCTCCTAGCCGTCCGATCGCCCAGAAAGGCTCGTTGCTTGATCAAGGCTCCAGATTCAGCCATGTCGCACAGCACCACTCTGCCGTCAGATCATTCAGAATTTCGCGCCGACGACCGATAGACGCCTCAGATCGTGCCACGTCATAAATAAGGTGATTAATTCTTTTTTTATTTATTAATTCGAATTATTTCTTTAAAAATTGCAAAAAATGATTAAAAATTCAGGAAAATTAACTCAAAATTTTAAAAAATAATTATGAATTCGGGGAAATATTTTTGAGCCCCTGGGTAAATAATTATTGATTAGAACAATTAATTAGTGCTCCCGAAAAACAAACTATCGCTTTGCAAAATTGAATAAATGGTTCGAAAAAATAATATAAAAATTAAGGAAAATCTCCAAAAAAATCCAGAAGAGCCTAAGAACAATCTTGGGCATGCTACCGCTCAAAAAAAACCATTACCTCTCAAACAAGATTCGAACACCCTTTAAGAACTCTGATAAGGCCCTATACGCCATTAAAACAACAACACTACTTTCCAAAGGCTGTAGCACACAGTCTTTGGGAGTGGGGGACTCGTGATATGGCTAAAAATGGGGTTAAATCGGAACCGTTCAAATTGGGCACGAATCTAAAAGTTACATGGGCAAGATGGTAATTTCACCAACAGACGGGTCCAAAATGGAAACCGGGTCTCTCCTCTTGGATCCGACAACCTGTGAACGGATCTGTTCAACTAAGAACAGGTCACCACCTGTTAAGGACCAGGTCAACAGGATATCAGAAAATCCTGGATCGTCCTTATCACTAGGAGGTGGTTCTAACCACCCCTATCCAGCCACACCAGAAAGTAGGGCTTCGATCTTATCCCGAAATAGATCACTCAGGCGACTATAAATACCCCCTACCTCCTACCGTTACAAGGTTATCACTCTTTGTCTACCTAAAGCTCTTTCCTTCTCTTTTTCTGAGTATTGACAAGAGCGTCGGAGAGTTCGTTGCCGGAATCCATCCCGGTATTTCGAACGTTTGTGCAGGTCCACGGGAGCACCAAGGAGTCAGCCTATCAAGAAGGAAAGAGGTCTAGATTTGTCCTATTCGAGTTCTCGCGAATCTACAAGTTCATCTGATTGCCCCCACACCGAAATCAGCAGCAACAGATATATAATTCTGAATATGAAAGAAGATCGGATCTGAACATCTAAATATGGAGAACCGAATCGGAAAATTTGCATCTTGAGGACTAGATCTAGAAATTTGCATCTAGAAGAGGACTGGTATGTATATCCGAGTATGGAATACCAGATCTGAAAATCTGAATTTGGAGGAAAAATACGCATCTTGAAAAGTGTGGCAACTAAATAGAAGAACAAGAGATATTTTTTTAAGAGAGGTGACAGAGTGCTTAAGGATGATCGAAACACTCTCATACCATACTGTAGAATAAAATATTGGAGTAAAGAGAGATAATATTATTGATGTTCTTGATATACACAATAAGAAAAGAGGCCTTTATATAGGTTTACGTAACTTGGGCATAAAAAAAGTCTTCTAACATAATATTATCAAATATGGATATAAATATACATCAACCACATATAGAATATAAATCAACTAATGTGACAACTCACATATATTAATTTATTATTAAATATGAAAGATATGGTAAATATTCCATCAGTAGTAAAATGTTAAATTACCAGGACCATGACCAGAGTGTGGTATTAAGTAAATAAATAAATAAACTTAACTCACTAAACAATTTGTAAGTTATTAATCAGGATAAGGAAATGGAATTATCCTATAACTTCAAAACTACCTTTTGGGGCATTGAAGAAATACGGGAATACCTATTTTCCACCCATCCCTCACCATCTTTGACTGGATGATATTGAGAACAATCCTGAATCATGAAAATAATAGGTCATTACTTTCCACAAATCACATAGCATATAACACGAAACAAGTTCCGAGATGTCAGACCTGACACCACCTTGCACTGGCTTTAATTTTAGTAGTGCAAACCCAGATATGTGAGTTGCCACATTTTGTGCAATCTATACGCCTAGATTCCTCAGAATAAAAATCTAAGCCATCCTTCAGAAAAGTACATATACACAACAGTTGTGTTATTTGGTTTCAGAGAATGAGAAAATGCGAAATTAGAAGCATGATAGCAAAAGATACATATGGAAATTGATTACCTAAATTTATAGCAATGTTGTAGACAATATGTACAGAAAGATTAAAAATGAAACACAAAGCTTTCAGGCGATATAAGGAATACCCGCTCTAACTGGAAAGGTGCAAGATGTGAAAATTTAAAGTAAGTTCATAGTTTATTGACAAAAGAATTCCCAACAACAGACTGACAGGAAAAAGAAAACAATTTTAACAACCTGCTGGAGATCAGACGGTTGACAAAATTATTGTAAGAAACAAGTATGCAGCATATGAAATTTAAAGATCTTATGGATCAATTTGGGCTTATGGGTTGCCAAATATATTGAAAATGGTTAAGTCACATTTGGCTGTGGATGTTGAGATAAGCATGCTACATAGTGTAGCATAAACACCATATAGCGTCGGAAATAGCTCAAAGCATGTCTAGATCTAAGCTATTTGTAGATAGAATATTTATGCTATCTTGTCACATGGTAGACAGCATACATTATTTTTTCTTAACAATGAGACCTCGTGATCAGCTCTAAACTCCTCAAATTATGTTTACAGTGGATCCGTCCCATCAAACTCCATGTTGTTTTCTTCTTTCCCACACCTTTCTTCTACTAGCCATTTTTTGTCATCATCTTCGCCTTCTCCTTGCAGTCTACATCTTGTGGTTGTTTTCCTCTTGCTCATATTGTAATATCTTCGTCATTTTTCTTTTTTCTCAAGTGCTCTCTCTTCTCTCCTCTATGAAGGTCTTGGCCTCTTTTTTGCAAGCTCCTTCTTAATTTGTTATGAACAAAGTTTTCTTAAGAAAATTGAGAATTTTGATATTCTGTTTTTAAAACAAAAGAATAAATCCTCCAAACAGTGAACTAATGACTAAAGATTTGAGATTTGTTTATTTTCTATGTTATATCAAAATTATTTGATGTGTGCTAATCGATACAACTTGTATAGAAGTTCAAAAAATTTAAGCACTCAAAATATCTATTGTTCCCTATACGTAAAAAAAGTTACAAATTTACTGGATTGATTTGGGATATTTTTGTAACTTCATATTAAGAAACTAAAATCAATGTAGCTATGCTTTGCACTACACCATGTATACTATGAGTCAACAATACAAAAGTTTCCACTGATACTAACTACTTTTAGGTGGTCACCCCCTCCCCCTTTTCAAAAAAAAAAAATGCAAATAGGTTTTTTTTATTTTTTTATTCCAGTTCTTGTATGAATGCAAAATTGATAGAGAATGTTAAGTAGAAGAAGCCCCATCTTAAAATATTTCAATATTAAATAGAATATTATTAGCTGCTACTTTTACTTTAATTGGAAAGGAAATATATTATAAGCTTTAATATAATTTATTTAGTTGTCATGGTAAGGCATTAATATTTTAGGATTTTGTTTTTTATTATCTTCTAATCTTGTAAGCCTATTTAATGGCTATTTGATTGTTGAATAAGAGACTATATTAAATATGAAATATTGAAAGTTGCGTCTTTGGGCTGTGTGCCATGGTTGTCTATCCATATCCTCCTTCCCCTCTCTGCACTACTTTTCTTGCGCTAACCCTCCAATTGTCCTTTCAAATCCCCATTCACCTCTATTTCTCTCAACATTCACCGTCAATTGGTTTGAACCAGGAAGCACGGATACCTCCAAATGGCCGACGCACTCGTGTTGAGTGCATATCAGGTGCGGACTCTTTGGGTACCCCAGGGTGGGTGCGTACTCAAGGAGTACCCATATTTTTAATACATTTTAATCAACTTTTAGACACAATTATGTTAGATAAATGCTTCGGGTCCTAGTGTAATTTCAAAAGCTTATTGTTTACAGTTATGTTCAAACACAAAACAAGACTACCCAAACATTTGATAGTTAGATTATCATTTCTTTTCTCCAAAATGCTCATAATTGTAATGTATTTGTATAATTCTCTCAAACTGTTTACATGTATGCATTTTCAAAAGGCGGCAAAACTTTGCAATACCGAAGGCATGCTATCGAGTTATAATAGATATTGCAAATATTCGAAGGCATGCTATCGAGTTTCAAAGCTTTGCTGCCTTTTGCGTGAAAAGGAAGACAACGAAGATTATGAAACTTTTATATCCCCATTTACTACTACACAGTTGAAGAAGCCAATGTCGCCTACTCCAGATGGGCCACAAGATTCATTGTTTCCTCCTCTTCCCTTAAACGAGCCACATGCAAAGTCCCTCTTTTGGAGCAGAATGAGTTCAATGATTCATTCAATTGAGCTCAACCTCAATGCAAGCTGGAAAGCGCTTTTCTAGGTAGCACGAACTCTTCACGGAGGCGCTCACACTCGAGTTGGACTCGTACCGGACACGGGTGCAGCGGGACACGTACTGGATGCGGTGCGTGTCCCATTAATTTAAATTAAAATCATAAAATATAGTGATGTTGGATACAGTTGGGTGCGGTATTGAGTGTGGCATGACACAGGTCTTGGTTTTTAGTGCGGGTTTGGGTATCTTTTGACCCAAACACCAAAATCCGTTTCAATAAAACATCACCAAATTCCTAGATCCCCAAATCCTCTCTTTCTCTTCAGGATTCATTTTCTAACTATGTTGTGCTATATTAGACCTTATAACTATGTTAGACTTATTAGTATTTTATGACTATGTTTAGAGTTTTATAACTATGTTGTGCTATATTCTCATTTTAAATCTCTTGGTTACTGATTGATGAATGACAGTGATTTTGCTTGTTTATACAAAAATATAAAGGGAAATGATCGAGTGAGAACTCTTTTGGTGAGAACCACGTGAGAACTTTTGTTTGGGACATTAGTTGAGAGATCTGAACCGTTCATTTTGATCTACACGACTCAATTAGGCTATGGATGAGAAATCAAGTCATTTGAGAATTGTTTGTCCATGCATTGAAGTGTTACAAATTGTGTGGCTGAAAAATCGTTATTTTTATAGTGACATGATGTATGGACAAATGAATATCAAATGACTTGATTTTATATTTATAGACTAATTTAGTTATGCTAAACAACGTGAACGGTTCGGATTATCCATAGGATGGAAAGGCGTGGAGTTCTCACGAAACTTATCGTGAGAACGGTTCTCACTGGATCGCTACCCAAATATAAATATATAATTATATAAAATAATTATTTAAATATTAGTCGAATCTCAGCTGCACCCGCATCCCACTGTTTTTGAAAATTGCCGCATCCCCGCAGCTGCAGCCGCATCCGCCGCCCCACATCCCCGCACCCGAATCAGTCCTTCATTGGCACTTTTTATCGTTTTGGCATAATAACTTGCGTTTTACCCTCCCCAACTCGCATATTGATGGGCGTATCTAGTTCGATGGTATGATCAATTATGCTTTCCTGACAATTTATGAGGACGTCGAGGTTTCCTCACAGGAGGAGAATGAAGAATATAATTGGAAGAAACCTCCAGAATATTTAGTTAGGATCTAGTCAATATTTCAATATTAATTAGACTATTACCTTTCCTTTGGTTGGAAAGGAAATATCTTATTAGGTTATTTATTTATTTACTTGTTGTTTACTTAATCGTGTTAAAGCATGAATAGTTTAGGATTTTATTTCTTATTATCTTGTAAGCTTGTAAGCCTATTTAAAGGCTAGTTGATTATTGAATAAAAGAGACTACTTTGATTATGAAATATTGAAAGTTGTGTGCTTTGGGTTGAGTGCCAATACTGTCCTCCCTCCACTCTAAATTTTCCTTCTTGCCCTAACCCTCCAATTCCCCTTTCGATTCCCCTTTCATCTCTATCTCTGAAGTTTTCCCCGTCAAAAGTGCATACCCTCATCTGGCATCAAATGTAAATGAACTGGGAGAATCGATGTGTTTATTTTATTCAACACTCGAGGAATCATGTACAAATAGTTAAAGGAAAAGCTTTTGAAATGCAAACCAGAATAACAATACTTGTGCCATTCCACCGCAAAAGTATCTTTACAGTTGGAAAATTGATTAATTAAATCATTTTCCTCCCTAGAAACCCTTAGCTCCAATCAGATACCTTATGGTGTTAACCAAAAAAGCCTCAAAATTAACAGTATACAAGTTATCAACTAGTTACCTAAATGATTCAGGTTTCAGATGATGCGATTACTCAGACCACTAATATAATGATAACTTAGACTGTTTAAGGAACGGAAAAGATTCAGTGATATTGAGCATTTCAGTGCCAGCACGACTGTATAGCAAGAAATAACCACAAACTAGTAGAAACAATAAAACTAACAAGCTTATATATTAGGAAGTATTATACCCGTTGAGAGGTGCCACCACAGTTTTGGAACACCCTTCTTGTTTCTTCCTTCCTCAGTTGATCATCATAATTCTTCTTTTTTGTTAAATCTGAAAGGACCTGAAGTTTATCTCCTATGAGTTTATATAGAATCAACACTTATTCCCCCAAAAAAAGGAAATAATTTATAAGAACAAATAGAGCAAGTTCCAATAGTTTATTCCATAAAAAAAGAAGTTCCAATAGTAACTTCATATAACAAACAGCAAGAATTTACCTCATGTGCACATTGAATTTTTTTGAACGACTCACTTGCTAATGGATTTCCCATATTTTTATCCGGATGCACAAGCACAGCCTACATACAAAGTATGCATGTGATAAATGAAAACCGCAAAGGATTATTAACAAAAGAATCATAACTACAATGCTAATTTTCAATAAAAGCATGTACTGAACCATACCATTCTGCGGTATTCTTTTTTCAATGTCAGAGGATCAATGTTCTTGTGACGAGTAAAACCCAAAGCTTCATAATGATTTGAGCTATTCATTATCCTCCTCATCTCATCCATTGAAGTGGATTCAGTTTTCACAACCTTACTAGAAGAAGCATCCTTCTGAACCTTCACCATATTTGGAATTGTAGAAGTTCTACAAGATGCTCTGCTAGAGGCCACATTTTCAGCTTCACTAGTTGGAGGAGAATACTCAGGGTCTTCGGGATAGTAATCTACAAAGGGTTCTGATTCCTCCTGCTCCTCAAAATGTGTACTTTCTGTAGCCCCCTCATATCCTTGAAGCAACTTATTCAAAAGATCATTTGAAATGAAGGAGAGGTTCAACGAGAGTAGAACTCCAACCCAACCAATACGAACATTGAGAAAGTAAATAGCATATGCAATTGACATGAATATGAGAAACCGTGCATGATTCATTGAGAACACATAACCTGCATTTGCATAATTTTACTATTAGTTCATTGCAAAAGGTCTAGAGTCAGATAATAGCAATGGTTGTAACAAACAGGTACATCATTGCATACCTCCAACTATAACAAGCATTCCTGTCATCCAAAAGTTGCCATATATCCACATGATCAAAATTCCAAATGATCCAACAATAAAAAGTCCTGGAGTCGACCCCAAAAAGTGAATAGCAGATCCGGCAATCCCCTAAAGCAATTAAATTTCGTATATTAAGTTATCTGATGATTCTGAACCATTAAAGGTCTTCTTTGCGTAAAGATAGTAAGAACTAGAGAGATGGATAACATGGTAATCATGCCCTCTTCAAATTAAGAAAATCAACCATATTAAATACTTGTTTGTTTACAATCGAATACATGCATAAAATGTAGCCCTTCTGTCCCTAAACAAGGTTAGCAGATAGGGCAGTCTAAAATTATGTAGCGCTAATTTGTTTACCCACCAATTCAAAACAACTAATAGGATTGTAGTGAATGGAACTAAGGCAAGATAGGCCTATGCCATAGTGGATCGTGATAGTTAAGAACTTAAGACAGGTGTTGTAGTGTTAATTTAACAGAGAAAAATCTCTATTAGGAGCTGAATGAAAAAATAGGATTCAAGGGGCCAACCCCAACAATTTGGGATGATGGCCTTGCTCTTTTTGTGTTGTTCTTAAGTAAAAAATCGGAGTTCCGTTATGACAAATTTTCCAATGATTCAAGGTCGGCATGAAATCTGGAAAGTGAAAGGTTTAACTTTATTGTCATTGTGTGTCCACTCTCCACATCACAAGAAGTTAGCATTCAGAAGTTACAAACAATCACACACACCCTATACAGTAAGACCAGTCAAAATAAATGATTATCATCATTTTATAAAGAAAGCATATTCAATTATGATATAAATATTTGAACCTTGATCATCCTATTAACCATTCCAATAATATGCAGATCATGTGGAGGAAATCGCTCTCTTTCCCACTTGCAAGCCTGTGAACAACTTACCATTGACCATTTGAGCTTCTGAACTGGCTCTGAGGTGTCAATTATGATCTAATTACTCCTTTTTCATTCTATTTGATCAAGTACTGAGTTCAATTGAATTTGTCTCACAGTTATCTGTCGTCTGTTTGAACCATCTTTTCCATCTCTGGTAACCTTTGCAAACCATAGCTTACTCAAAAAAGGAAAGAAAAAAAAACCACCTTCATTTTCTTAATAATGATATCCAACATGAGCCTATTCGTGATAATTATCAAGTGAAAAGGCTGTAGTTTAGCTGGGGGAAAAATACAGAGAAGTGCTACTATAATTTTATCAAAATCAAACACTTTCTACATGCAACCAGTTGTCACTAAATTCAATAGCCACACCGCTTACTCTCAGTCTTGAACAACATATGATACCACTGCAAATCATCCTTCCATCATGTCTAGTTCCACTAAATAGTCATGTGTGGCATGACATTGCTATTAAAGTAATCAAACCAGTTGAGTGGTCACTCGTAACCTAGCAAGAAACAATTCTGCTGTCTCAGACTCTAGAAAATAAATATATTTACAACTTGAATTGCATGGTAAGAGCATCTGTAGTCGTTGGCTATTTAGCCAATTTTTCCAAAAAATGGCTTTTGACGCTCTACAGTCGTTGGCTATTTAGCCATTTTTTGGATTTTTTTAGGCAAAATTTAAAAAAACGTCACAATAGTTTGGCGCTGTTTAAAAAAACGTCACAAAACTTTGACTTTTTAAAAAAACCGCACAATGTTTAACTTTCAACTCACGGAGTTATCCAACCGTTAACTGGGATAATAGTTATGTGATGTTTTTTTAAAACAAATGGGAACTTTTGTGATGTTTTTTTAAACAGAATAATAGTTCTGTGTTGTTTTTTTAAACAAAACAATAGTTTTGTGATGTTTTTTTAAACATTACGTATAACCCAGTTAACGATTGGATAACTCCGTGAGTTGAAAGTTAAACATTGTGCTGTTTTTTTAAAAAGTCAAAGTTTTGTGACGTTTTTTTAAACAGCGCCAAACTATTGTGACGTTTTTTTAAATTTAGCCTTTTTTTTAACAGTAGCTAGCCGCCATATCTGGCACTCGATTTGGCTATTTGGAAAATATAGCCCGACGATACATTACTTTTTGTCTGAAGATCGGACGGTAGATTATACACAGTCCCAAAAAAAATATTAATAAAATAATGGGACGGGAGATTATACACCGTCCCAAAAAAAAATATTAATTAAATAATCGGACGGGAGATTATACACCGTCCCGAAAACCATATCGTTTTATTTTTAGAATTTCGGACGGTAGATTATCTACCGTCCTCCAGTAAAAAACAAAAAAAAATTGAAGGGCCGGCAGATCATATACATCGTCCAAGCACATTTTTGTCCATTTCATTTTTTTTTATTAAATGTCACTATCAATGTTTATAATAACCATTTTTTTTATAAACACAGGACGGTAGATAATTTACCGTTTGGCCAATTTTTAGCTAACAACGACTACAGCGAAAACAACTTTTGCTATTTGCTATAAGCCAAATAGCCAAAATTTAGCAATAACGACTACAGATGCTCTAAGTGATTCAAATATGGTTCATTAGTCTTTGCCTTAATATAGATCACATAATGAAGTTCAGCACTATGTTTGCTAAACTAGTGATGTCAATAGGTCCAAGTAATACAATTTGAATAAAACCTTAAGACAGATTCACACCACTAATATTATTAACAAAATGTTACTTTTAGCCTATACTTTGTGTTAGCTGAGATAGGAATTTAATTGGCAGATTGGTCATCCAATTCAAGCAAAACTTGATTTTGCAAGTAATATTGCCGACCCTCACCATCCTACATCACGGATAAATTATGGACCCAGTAATAAGATAGGTTGCCCAAACAGACAATATCAAACAGAACTTGATTGAGACAAATTAGATAAAATTGCACTCAGTTTTCTGAGTTCTGAGTTCTGGTCCAACAAGCACACAAAACAAAAACAAATAAAAGAACAGGCACACATTAGAAAAAACTAAAAACTGGCAAGAAAAAGAAAAAAAACAAAAACTGATAAGACATTTCAAATGAATAATTGGATCAATTATGGATGTAAATCAGAAGCAGAACCAGATCTAGTAAGACCTAATGTGGACAGCAAAGTCGCCTAACAAAATAAACTTTCACCACAAACACTTTAACCAAAGAAGCATGGACATGACACAAGCCCGATATTGTACAGCGGCCAACAGCAAACATAAAAGTACTACACTGAAATAGAGAGTGATATTATCAGTGTCAGGTATGCGTGTCTTAGCATGACTACCAAATTAAAGCCTCCACACTTCGTAAACTCTAATTAAGTGGATCTATGTCTCCAGGTTTAAGATTAAAACAAGCTACAAGTATTAAAAGAGTTTGATTTCTATACCCACCTTCCTAAATCAATCCACATCAAGACTACTCATTTCCTCCCTCCCAGTATAGGACAAGCACAATCTACATGTTGCCATCTAGATGTAAAAACGTATGTATAATCATTCGCAGTAAATTATAAATAACCTCACCACATAACTTAAACGTGATACCCCAACTATCATTAAATACAAAGCAAATTTGGAATATGCAAGATCCAATCCAGTAACAAACTTAACTTCAATACAACCTACATTAAGACTATAAGTCATACCAAACTAAGAAGCACATAGATAAGACAGGTCGTGGAAGTGAACCCAAGAAAGCAACTCCACAAAATAACAAACAACCCCGTCGAATCCAAATTCACCAACCCCCAAAACCCCTTCACAGCACAGTCCCTCCAATGCACCATTCCCATCAAAACAACCCTCCATAAACCCACACACAGCCTGCTCACCATCGACCAATGCCGATCGACAAGAAACGAGCTCACCGCAACCCGAGTCCCCGGAAACGCCTGCTTCCGAGACTGAACCCACTTCAGCCCTTGCTTCCACAGCCCAATATCCCCCATTTCTCTCACCAAGCTACCAACTTTACTTCATTCTTGGCAATTTTACACAAAACCCAAGAAATTGAGATGTCGAATTTTTTGCGAAACCCTAGACTTGGGGGAGCAAAAAGGCCGCACCTTTATGGATGTAACACGAGAATCCGAGGAACCATTGGCTTTATTCCTGCAATTGCTCGTGAAAAAGCGAACCTAGCGAGAGAAAGAGAGAGAGGTCAAAAGGAGGAGGAAGAAGAGGAAGAAGATATCTTCAAAAGAGGGGTGAAATTAGTTGTTTTTTTTTTTTTTTTTGGGTTTCTTTTTTTTAAGCGGCGCGGGGGGGGGGGGGGGGGGGGGGGGGTTGAAGGATTCTGACTGTGGGGAAATGAAAACGTGGGGAGGGGAGGGGAGGGTTTGGAATGCAAATGTATGGATGTGTATTATATTACTAGACTAGTTTTGCCCGTGTCAACGTGCTTACGGCACCTTCGAAACGGTACACCTTGTTTGATCGTATAAAATAGTTTTAGAGATCCAGTAAATTAACTGAAGTAACAAGCATTTCGTATGAGAAACTTTTAGGAGTCTAGCAAAAAACCATATTATATGATTTTTTTTTATTTATTTGATTTATTTTTAAAGTTTTTAATTTTTAATTTTTTTAAAAATTTTAAAAAATATATTTTTTTAAAAAAATTTTTGAATAAAAGAGAGAGAGAGAGTGAGAGAAATAATTAAATAAATATAGGATTTTTTTGGGGTGGGAGATTTAAATTTGAGTTTTGTGGGGAAACTTTTGGGGGGGAAATATGTTTTGTAAGGTAGGTCGGATTGTAACCCCCATTTCTGCTAATAAATGTATTCCGTGTATTTTCTATATCATGAATATTTGAAACTTATCTTGTGCTAAATTTGTTCGGATCTTTTATTAAATAATTTCAAATCAAAAATTTTATTCATTTCGAATAACGGTGTGTTTTGATCTTACTTTCTACATCTTATTGATCGGATATTTATATTTGAGTCTAAATCGGATACACCACTTATTAATTATCTGGGCTTTTAATTTTCTGGGGGATTGAAGGAAAGCCACTTGATAGCTTTCTTTGTGTTTTATTATATAGATTTGCCCGTGGGCACGTGCCTACGGTACGTCTTCGAAATGATACAGCACACGAAAAGGCCTGTAAACAGTAAAACAACAATTATGTAGCTTGAGTTTGAATAGAATGACAATAATTAGTTATAAATAAAAGTCCATGTTTCCATCAGTATATGTTGAAAAATAATTATAAATTGGGGTGTAAAATCCAACTTCTTAGAACTTTGATGGTGACAAATGATGAAATTTAACTGTTGAAGATATATTTGTTATTTTCAATGTAACATGAGCAATAAAAAAAACATAAAAATTCTAAAAATTTACAACCTTGAAATCTGAAAATCTAAATTTGTTGCAAAATAATTATAAATTGGGGTGTAAAATCAAACTTCTTAGGACTTTGATGGTGAAAAATGATGAAATTTAACTGTTGAAGATATATTTGTTATTTTCAATGTAACATGAACAATAAAAAAAAGCGTAAAAATTTTAAAATTTTACAAACCTGAAATCTGAAAATCTAAATTTCTAAGTAAATCTTTACTATTTTAATGGGAAAGTTGGGGTATGTAACCAAATAAACCTTAACTTTGTAACCAAACAAATCCGTGCAATACACATCCAAACCGTTCATTTTCAACCATGCTAATTTAATTAACCCCCTTTAGTATAATTAACTAAGCCACTAATTAATTATTAAATGAGTTAATTAGCATACTAATTATAATTAACTAATTAATTAACTTAATAAATATCCTAAATCCATTGACGAAACTTGAAATTTCGTCCAAGCGCTTTTCACATTTCCAAAGTTTTATTAAATTTTAAAATGCATTTATTTTGATCGGATGAAACTTCAACCTGAAGTTTGTCAAATTAATTAAAAATATTATAAAATATTTCGGACGAAACTTGAAGTTTCATCATGTATAATATGCACATAGCTGTTGCTTTTCTCATATATAACAGTCTACTGTAGCGATTATGGAAAATTATGCATAAATAGCATATGACTGCAACAATTGAAATGCTAAAAAATGCATTTTATGCAAATATACCACACGACGGTGGATGCTCTTAAAACAAAATTTACAACTGAATTGAAATTAATATATAGATGCCAAGTGATTAAAATTAATATGAATAATTGATCAACTTTGGCCTACAATCCTAGACCAAATTAGAACTCAAAGTTTAGTCTTATTCATACATATCAATGTCGAAATCAAATAAAAAAATATTATCCTTTTCAAGAAAGTTGACAGCAATATTAATTTAAGGATTAAGATTAATTGGTTACAAAGTTTCTACGTTTTGAGAAGATACAAATTAAGTAGTAAAAATGTGATATTCTTTAAAAATTATACAATCTTATAATGCACAAACTAACAAAACATCGTAACAATCGAAGAATTGGATTCCAATCAAACTTGTATACTTCTGTGCTCTGTACATTTCCTATGGAACTCATGTTAGCAAAAAGATAATAATCTGACAAAAGCATGATCATAAAATGGGAGTAAGCTGCAAAAAACTTTACCATTACCAGGATTCCCTACAACACTAATCTATATAATAAAACACAAAGAAAGCTATCAAGTGGCTCTCCTTCAATCCCCCCATAATCAAAGGCCCAGATCTAATCTCACAAAACACATTTTCCCTCAAAAGTTTTCCCCTAAAACTCAAATTCAAATCCCCCCCCCCCCTCTCTCTCTCTCTCTCTCTCTATATATATATATATTTATATGGAAACATGGACTTTTATACCTCAATTTATAATTATTTTTCACCATATATATACTAATGGAAACATGGACTTTTATTTACAACTAATTATTGTCATATTATTCAAACTTCAGTTACATAATTGTTGATTTACTGTTTACAAGGCTTTTCATATGTTGTATCGTTCTAAAGACGTGCCGTAAGCACGTGGCCACGAGCAAATCTAGTATTATAATAATAATCAAGGAATATTTGGTTGATGAATGTCAAATCTAAAACAGTCATCAATACTATAATACCATGCTTCCCTAAATCCATGTCAAAACTATTTTAGTCTGTGCACAAACCAAATTACTTGGGCAGATGATTACTCTATTATCTTTTGTTATTCTGGGAATATGCGAGTGGCAGTGATCCAGTATACTACTTGTATAAGCTAAAGGCGTAGACTAAACATGTTCTGTAAGATATCTAGAATAACAAAAGAAGATTCCTCATTCGGTATATAACCATTCGAAAACATATTAGAGTTTATCAGCTCTTTATGAGAATATGAATGCATAAATGATTTATTCCCATATGCATTTGAGACTGTTTTAGGATTAATCATGTGCTGAACCAACTCCAAAACAAACAGGTGAGTAAGCCAAACTGAACAAATCAACTCAACACTACTCATTGTAGAAAGAAAAAAAAATTGCATTATAGATAGGAACAAGCATAAGCACTACAGAGGAGGATATTCCGAGAGCATTGACAATCTAGAACTAAAAAGGATTATATTGTCTTTAAAGACTTAACTATATAGAGTTATCAAAATAGCAACTGTTACCGCTAAATCTGGTGTGGGGGCAAACAGATAGTATTTGTGGATTCTTAGGGGAACCGAATAATCAAACCTTAACTTCTTCCGCCGGAGTTTAACCGCTGACTCCTGCCGTTCACCTGCAAAAAGTGCGAGACACCGGAGTTGATTCCGGCGACGCACCCTCCGACGCTCAAGTCAGTATCAGGAAGATTATGAGACGTAAATTGGCAAAAGATTGATTACCTCCTAATAGTGGTGGATGTGGGGTATTTATAGCCGCCTTTGGGATCAGATTAGGAATGTAATCCCTAATTTCCCAGTGAAATGATAGATGTGAATCAGGGTCGTTGTTTAGGATTAATCAGAAACTTTAATTTTATCCTGCTGGGGTGGGTCCGTTTCGGGTTTGGACCCGTACCCAGCTGAGGTGAATCCATTTGCGGGTTACCGGGCTTTTAGAGAGAAGACCCAGTACCCACTTCAGACCCGTTTGTAGGTGAAATTACCATTTTACCTCCAAACTTTGAGATTCGCGCCTGATTTAGACGGTTCCGATTTAACCCCATGTAATGCCCCGATTTTCATTTAATGAAAATTATTTATTTTGCACGTAGTGTGCACGTGCAATATTTTTTTTGTGATTATTTTCATCATGATGAGTATAGATATTTAAATATGTGCTTTTAATTATTTTATACAAAGCCTTCTTTCAATTAGACAAAAAACATTTTCTTCTTAAAGCCCAAATTTAATTCAATTTATTATTTTTATAATTATTATTTTGGCCCAAAAACTAAATCCCATGAGCTATTTTATTTTTAAATACAACTTGTCATGTGGGATACAATTTAAAGTTTATTTTTATGTAAAATATAATGTACAAATTTTTGGAGGCAAATGCTTGCACGTGCATTGCACGTACACGTGCAAAGTGCACTTTCCAAGCATGTCCGGTTGTGACTTTAGGAGGGAAATCAAAATTTTGAGTGGAGACATGGGTGGTGGTTACTTGATCATGGGTAGTTAGTGTAACTCCTCCTTAATACTTAGCCATTTGTCCCTAACTCCTACTTCAATCTTAGCCATCCATTCTCCTATTTTTTTAGTATAAATACCCCCCCCCCCCTTTGGCTAGTATTCTTATGCTAAATTTTTCCTCCAATCTATAGTTCAAAATACAATTATCTAGCAGTTAGTAAGTGAGTAAAATATTGAGAGTGTGTGGGAAGATTGTGCTTGCATCATCAAGAAGGGGAGAGGTCGGCTACCATCAAGGAGAGCTCTTGGTTTTGGTATGCTTGGAGGCTCGAGTGCGCGCTTCTAGGAGGAGGATCGTTCGTTTGCAACGACATTCGTTTAGGAGGTTGCTAAGTTGTACCTTTCTTCACTAAGGTGGGTAAATTTTCTATATTTCTAAATAGGAATGCATGCTAGATTTGAATGGAAAAATGATGCATGAAAAAGGTTAATAAGAGTACACATTTAATTGGAAAATTGATCTATAAATTGATTGGAATGTGAATGTGCAATTGTATGTGGTTTTATTAGTAAAAGTCTAAATTTTGTGGGAATTGATTATAGCCATGGATTGTTAAAGAAAGTTTTATTATCTACACCATGAATTATAGACACAAAGTTAGTAGATTAACAATGCTACTTTATGTGTTTAAATGAATCTTTGTGTTGTATTGAAATGAATGAATTAAAAGATAGATTTGTATGTTTGGTAAATGATTAAAAATAGGAAATTAATATGAAATTTGCTAATGAAGAGATTAGTGGTGTTAATTGTTAAGAAATGCAAAAAAAGAGAAGAAATGTGGTAGTGATAGTTCACAATTCGAATTAATTGTATGAAAAATATGTTTTAATTATTAAAAAAAATTATTTTCTATATACTGGAGTATAATTCATGATGGTAATAAACAATCTGGAATTTTACAATAATTTTTATAAAAGCGAAATGAAATGAGAGCTTGTTGAATATCGAAATGTTTTGATAATAGAGAGGATTGATTTAAGTGAACTTAGAGTTGTACCATTGACAACCCGAGCGCATAGCTCAAGTGGTTGGGACGGCTCTGTTTGCTACAGTGGGTTTTTGGAGTCCCAGGTTGCTGGTTCGAATCCCTGTGGCACCATACTTTTGTTTCCTATTTTTCAAAAAAAATATAGAACAGCGGCCGAGAGCATTAGATGCTTTCCGCCTCTCCTATTAACACATATAGTGTTCGGCCTAGTGGTCTGTGCCTTGGGCAGTTTTCCCTGTGGTCGTGGGTTCGAATACTGGGTTCGGCCAGTATTTAAATTGGGGAAAAAATTTTTTTTTTTTGGGATTTTTAATGATAAAAAATATGGAAAAAATATGATTATTATCTTAAAAATATGTGAAGTTTATGAAAAATAATTTGAGGATTATTTGCATTAAATGAAGTATGTTTTGAAAATAAAATGTATAATTTAGAATTATAATTATACACTCGTATGTTATAAAAGTTGCACTTCGCAAAAGGATTTGAAATAAAATATCAGAAAAGAAGTGAAATAAAGATAGAAATTATATTATGTGAAGTGATGTGAGTTATTCTCAATGGAGAATGGTGCGACAAATTATGAAGTGTAAATGTCCATCTTTGATTGAATAATTAGTGATGTGGGTTTTAATGTGAAAATAATATTCCATGAGTTACATGATGAATAGTTGAATTTAATGTATAATTATGGACTATTGAACAATTTAGAAATCATGATGGGAAAAGAGAAATACTTTTGAGTATGATAACTCAACATGTGAACTTATGAGTTGGAAACGCTCAACTTTAGAAATTGTGAATTGGAATTGAAACAAAAGAGTAGCTAAGTCTCCCCCGGCATTTGGAAAGAAATGAAATGAAATTTGAAATGAAAGACCAAGGTTGGTCATGTTTGAATGAATGAATAAGTCCGGTTTAGTGGATAGGCTAACTCTAGTGCTTTGATTTTGTTCATGATTCTATTTCATTAGAACTAAGGATTAGTTACATAGTGAAGATGTGATGAAAGTAAGAGAAAAATATTGAGTATAAGGGCCATTGGATTAGCGGCGAGAGCGTATCCCAGGATGTCCCATGATGAGTCATGATAGGGCGTGGATACTGCTCCAGAGTACCATCCCGGTGGCGACGCTCGTGGGATGTTTGAAGACTACGGGTGGTGTCATGTCTATGGTAGGAGCTGAATTACCACAGGATGCCTGCATGATGAGTCATGTGTCAGTGCGATGGGATTCCCTCCAGGGCGCCTAGACATGAGTTCGTAGGTCAGAAAATATCTAGGATACTTATCGTAGTTACAGTAGTAGATTAAGACATGACGAGGGATTGAACCCTACAAGATGAAGAACGATTAAGGGCTTGCCCTCGCACCTATATAGTATGGGATGCATAGAATCCGAACAAGTGTGCATTAGTGTCATATAATATAAATAACTGCATTAAGGACTAAGTGCACAATCACAACACGACATCGATAGGCTAGTCCCTTTAGTTTGACATGTGACAAGTTTGTGGTTGTTAAATATGGAAAATGAGTTATACTATTTCCGGTATAGAGAGGATGGCCGTATATAATGTTCGTCGGTTGAATAAACTGACGTACCCACAGTTTTATATGCAGGTAAGTGACATGATAAAGATTAAAGAGGAACATATGCTTAAAGATTATTCAATGTTGTTGTACATTTATTTAATTGTTGTAAATTTACTTCCGCTGTGTAATGTAAAGAGTAAAGTTTTATGTAAACTCCGATGTAAAGTGAAAAGTTCAAATTTCCTTGTAAAATTGTACTAAATAAAGTGGAAAGATCCTGTAGAACTCTCGAATTCAGTTGTATTTGGGATTCGGGGCGTTACAGAGTGGTATCAGAGCCACGTTTCACACCTGTACAAATTTATAAGGAACGACACCCTAGAAGTGGATATTAGAGTGTGTGTTTGAGTCTAGAGATTTAAATGTAAGTGACTTACATTTGTGTTACTCTATGACTTATGCTTCTTCCTCTCTATTTCTAAGATGGCTGATCACTTCGACCCTACTGGAGACGACGACTGGCATATCATCGAGGAAGAGTACCATCCAGGGCAAGCAGATTCTGACGGAGAAGAATGGCCTGAAACCCGAGAGATCACCCCACCTCCAGATTCATCTGATGACTCTTATGGCGAAGAAGAAGAAGAACCAGTTCCAAATAGTCTTGTGATTCTCTTCAGAGGCAGGTAGAAACACTGTGAGAGAGAGTCGGATTATTGGAGGCTCAATTGGCAAAGCGTAAGGACGACTTTGCAGTTCTCAGTCATCGTGTATGGGAACTCGAGAAGAGGAAGAATCTGACCGATGTGCTGAAGGATGAAGTTGATGAACTACGGGGAGAACTTCGAGAAGCGAAGAGGAACCGTAGGAGTTAGACTGTTGTAGCTTCTACTGTTTTCATTCTTATGTCAAGAAATGTTTTTCAATTCGAATGTATAAAGTTTGGAATTCAATGAAATGCAAGTTGATTAAAAATTCATGTCCTATACTTCGAATTTAATGGATCTTTTGCATCAGAATATGTCTAGAAGAGGAGCTAGAAACGGTGAAAGTCTGGATCTGGAAATGGAACTTGCGAGGGTCTATCAGACGCTCAACGCCGTGGCCATGAATCAGAACCAAGGAAGGGTACCTGCGAATCCGGTGCCCGAAGCGATTAAACTAGTGGAATCGTTCAAGCGGATGAAACCACCTGTATTCGAAGGGAAGTCAGACCCTGATGCGGTTGACAACTGGATTCGTCAGGTAGAGACGATCTTTGAAGTGCTGGAGATCCCTGAGGGCAGTAAGGTGAAGTTGGCGACTCTGCAACTTGAGAAGGACGCGGTTGTGTGGTGGCAGTCGATGAAGAGGACAATAGGAGGTATAGTTCTTGGTTGGGAGGAATTTCTGGAATAATTTCGCAGTCATTATTTCCCCTCCGACGTTCAAGAGAAGAAGGCTAAGGAGTTTTTATCACTACAGCAAGGTGGCATGTCAGTTAGGGAGTACGAGACCAAATTTACTCAGCTCTCTAGGTATGCTCCAGAACTAGTGATGGATGAAGCGAAGAAGGCTCGTAAGTTCAAGCATGTATTGAGGGCGAGCTTGAGGTCCCGGATGATACCTCTTGGTATCAGAAGATTCGACAAGTTGGTCAAGCGCGCGGCGGCCACTGAAGCAGATATGGAGCAGTTCCATGTTGTTCAGAACCGGAGGAACAACTGGTAGTCTGGGAAGAGGCCTGCACATTCTGGGAGTTTCAAAGGGCAACCATCTGCACAAAGGTTCAAACCGACAGGGGCGAACGCTATTAGTGTGGCTGGAGGACCTGGGAACAATGTGGTGAGACCTCCTGTGGTAACTTGCTTCAACTGTGGTGAGACGGGACATTACAAATCGCAATGCCCCAAGCCACAGAATGGTAATAGCAATGCACCAATGCAGCAGACTGGGAAGAGACCGTACCAACCAGGGCGAGTATTTGCCTTGATGGAAGCTGATGCTGATGAAGTAGATCATGTCATCACTGGTACGAGGGTAGATATTTAGAGGTTTTTGTCATTTCTTTTTCCCGTCTATTTAGTGAACTGTTACGTAATGAGTGTGTATTATGTAACAGGAGAACTTTATCTTAATGGAATGAAAGCTGTTGTGTTGTTCGATATTGGATCCTCTCATACTTTTGTATCTCCTAAATTTGCTAAAGTGTTGGGAGTTGAACCGAAGATTTTTCCAGGCAAGATCTTAGCAGTAGCTACTACATCAGGGGAAACTTTAACCATATGCTTAAAGATTAAACTGAGTTATACTATTTCCAGCATAGAGAGGATGGCCGTGTATAATGTTCGTCGGTTGAATAAACTGACGTACCAACAGTTTTATATGCAGGTAAGTGACATGATAAAGATTAATAAGGAACATATGCTTAAAGATTATTCAATGTTGTTGTACATTTATTTAATTGTTGTAAATTTACTTCCGCTGTGCAATGTAAAGAGTAAAGTTTTATGTAAACTCTGATGTAAAGTGAAAAGTTCAAATTTTCTTGTAAAATTGTACTAAATGAAGTGGAAAGATCCTGTAGAACTCTCGAATTCAGATGTATTTGGGATTCGGGGCGTTACACCCCATTTTTAGCCATATCGCGAGCCCCCCACTCTCGAAGACTGAGTTTGATCAGCCTTTGAGGAGTAGTTTTACTGTTTTAATGGCTTGCGGAGTTGTATCGAAGTCCAAATGGGATGTGTTGAATCTTTGCATTCGGCAGTATGGTGATTTTCCGTGTTAGTTGTGCGCTCTGGGTTGTTCTTGAGCCTTTCTGGATTTTTGGCAATTTTTCGGACCATTTATTAATTTTGCGAAGTGTTGATTTGTCGTTTGGGAGTCTTACTCAACTATTCTAAGCAATAATTATCTGCTCAGGGGCTCAAAATGTTTCCCTAAATTTGTAATTATTTTTTAGAATTTTTAATTAATTTTCCCTGATTTTTTAACCATTTTTTCGCAATTTTTAAATAAATAAATCGATTTTAATAAATAAAAATCTATTTTTAATACCGAATTATGACGTGGCGAGATCTGGGCTGCCCATCTCGTGCGGGCGTGAATTTCTGAAAGATCGGATGGTCAGAGTCGCTCGGCAGTATTTTCTTCGCATGGGCAGCTCGGATGACCAGTTGCTTGGAATCCGAGGCAGTAGCTCGGTGCCATTTTCTCCGTGTGAGCGGCTCGGATTGCCAGTCACCCGGAGCATAGATTCCGAGCGACGCGGGATGATCTGGACCGCTCATCAGGTCGAAGTGCGATTTTTGAGGAGATCTGATGACTGTTACCGCTCGATGTTCTTTTCTCCGTATGAGCAGCTCGGATCGCCGGTCGCTCGGATAGGAATTCCGAGCGACGTGGAACGATCTGAGCCGTTGGATCACGACGCGAATCTCGAGGGCAGGCACAGTTCTCGAGAAAACACTATCTTGTCGTTTTGTGGGCGTGGCACGATCTGAGTCGTTCATCATTTTTAGCACGATTTTCACAACGATCCGACGATTGGGGTTGCTCAGTTGCATTTTTCTTCAAATGTGCAGCTCGAATTGCCATTGGCTCGGAATTCCGAGCGACGTGACTTCGTTCTCTCCTGTATTGCGAGTAGCTCGGAAGTCTGGTCGGTCGGATTGGGATCCTGAGTTGTTTTTTCGGCTCGGATCGATTGTCGCTCGGACTTTTATTCCGAGGGATGTGGAGCGATCTGGGCCGCCGGATCATGGCGCGAATCTCGAGGGTAGGCTCAGATTTTGAGAAAATGCTATCTTGTCGTTTTGTGGGCGTGGTTCAATCTGAGCTGTCTGATCGAGATCTTGCACGAATTTTGGGGAGAAAGTCATTTTTCTCCAATTCGCAGCTGGGATTGGCAGTTGCTCGGTTTCCGAATTACTTTTTTGTGTGAGTAGCTCGGATCGCTTGTCGCTCGGATTTTGGTTCCGAGGGACGTGGAGCGATCTGGGCTGTCGGATCACGGTGCGGATCTCGAGGGTAGGCTCAGATTTCGAGAAAATGCTATCTTGTCGTTTTGAAGGCGTGGTTCGATCTGAGCCGTCTGATCGAGTTCTCGCACGAATTTTGGGGAGAAAGTCATTTTTCTCCAATTCACAGCTCGGATTGGCAGTTGCTCGGTTTCCGAGGAATCGTGGGCCGATCTGAGTGCTTCTTGGTTGCTAAGTAGAGTGCATCGGCGACTTGGGGCTTGAGGCGCAGCCGAGCGGAAGGGCTCATATCGAACCGTCATTACTCCTTGTGAACGGTCGCCGCTCTTTGCTACTTAGTCGCTTGGGTTTCTTCAACGCCTTGAGGGGAGGCCCAAAAGTCGCGTCTTTACGTTACAAAGCCTAAGAGTCATTTTTTTTACTATAAGTCTTCACCCCCCTCACGTTTTACCTCATTCTTCACTTTTCATTTCTTACTTTCGATTTTACTTTCTACTAGAGAAGTTTTCACTCTCGGGTGGCGCTACTAGCTGTCGCGGCAAGGCACTTTCAGATTTCGGCGATCTTTTCCGGCCATTCACATCACTTCAAGGTTAGTCTCTCCCCTTATCCTTAGAAAATGGTTAAGTTTTCTTCTGAGGATGAGACCCCCACCTCGGACCAAGACACCAGCCGAGTGGTGACGGCTAGGCCGAGCAAGGGGAAGGAGGTTGCCGAACTGGTAGGGGTGACGACGGTCAGGCCGAGCAAGGGGAAGGAGGTTGCCGAACCGGTAGGGGTGACGACCATAATCGAGAACCCAAAGACAGCAGGAGAGTTGGGTCAGCACCCATCAGTTCTATCTAGTGTTGGCGGGGTGCGAAGTTATCCCGAAGATATCTTGGAGAAGGTGATGCAGGGTACGGTTCCGTCATACGAGGAGAATGATCCGAGGGACCCTTCCGAAGTGGATCAGATTTTCTCAATTTTGACCGAGGCAGACCTGCATCAGATCAAGGGCAATTTTCGGATCCCCAAAGAGTATGTGCTTCTACTCCTCGGCCCCGGTGTCCGAGCATGCATGACGACTTCGGCTAATACTTGCGTCTTTCCGTATGACGCGCTGAATGCCGGACTTCGGCTGCCATTGCACCCCTTCGTGGTCGAGGTGCTGTGGTGGTATGGACTGAGTCCTGTTCAGTTCATGCCGAACATGTGGCGGCATGTCATCGCGTTTGTCCTTCAGTGCCAAGAGATTGGAGTGCAACCGGAGATGGTTGTGCTTCGAAGCCACTATTGCATCTGTCAGATGAGCAAGATGGAGGAGAGGTACTACCTGTCGCCGAGGAAGGGCATGAAGTTGATCGAGAACCCGGACTCGATCAAGCACTGGAAGGAGAAGTACTTTCTCATCCGTGATCCCGAACCGTGGGTCTTTCCGACATCGTGGAAGATCGAGGTTCCGAAGTGGGCGAAGAAGGAGCCCGTACTCACTAAAGAAGAGCAAGAGGTGGTGGAGAAGCTGCTCGGACTTCCGACCCTCAGTTGAAAGGACATTACCGAGGAGGTCTTGTTTCGTGGGGGTCTCAGTCCGATCGACCCCAGTATGCTTTCTCTTCTTTTCTCGCTTTAGTTTTATCTTTTAGTTAATTTTTTTCGACTTTTTTGCTCGGCTTTTTCAGAGAGCCCGACATGGACTATAAGAGATTGATGGCTAAGGCTCGCGCGATGAAGGAGCAAGAGTCGAGGAAGAGGAAGAGGACCATAGCCGGGCCTCGGGAGGGACGAGCTGCGAAGGTCCCCTCGGTACCCCCGACCGTTGTGGAGCCGGTGGCCGAGGCGCCTTCGGATGCGCCCGACCAAGGCCCTTCGAAAATGCCCGCCCAAGCTCCAACGGAAGCGCCTGCTCGAGCCGCTCCGGCTGACGCACCCGGGTCGTCGAGCGGGACGTTCACTGTGGGTGCAGCCTTAGCTCTTGAGGTTCCGCCGCTCACTGCCGAGGCCGAGCAGATCCTCACCAAGGAGCATAAACACCTCTTCATTCTCGACTGGCGGGTGATGAAGGTGGACGGGTTCCTTGGCGACGGGGGTATCTGTATGCAGGCGGTGAAGCACCTGCCGACCCCCAAAGACCGAGCCGCGATGAAGGCGGGCTCCGTAGGCGAAGACGCCATGCAGATTGCTCGGAACACTATGTCGGTGAGTATCAAAAACTTCTCAAAAACTTTTCTAAGTTTTTTCGTTCGGGAATAACAGTTTCTCTTGCGTCGCTTGCAGACTCTCTGCCACCTCAGTCACTTGCTCGAGGAGTTTGCGAGCCAAGAGAAGGAGATGAAGGTGTTGAATGATCGGGAGAGGTCTGAGCGCGCCAAGGCGGTCAAACTATTCGAGGCCGAACAGCTGCTTTCCGCTTCGCGCGCGGCCGAGGTGGCCGGTCTTGAGGCAAAGCTCGCCGAGGCGCTGAAGCACTCAGCCGCTGTAACGCCCCGAATCCCAAAAATACTGAATTCGAGATGTTCTACAGGATCTTTTCACTTTCTTCGGTACAATTTTACAAGGAAATTTAAACTTTTCACTTTACATCAGAGTTTACATCATATTAAACTTTTCATTAGCACATCGGAAGTAAAAATATACAACATTTACATAAATGTACAACAACATGGTAAACATCTTTATGCATCCATTCCTCTTTAACATGTAATTTATCCTGCATACAAAACTGTGGGTACGTCAGTTTATTCAACCGACGATAATTATACATGGTCATCCTCTCTATGCCAGAAACAGTATAACGAATCTCATTTCTTAACAGATCACAAACTTGTTCACATAGCAAAAAAAGTAAAGGGGAAAATCTTAATGATGTCGTGTCGTGATCGTGCACTTAATCCTTAGTGCAATTACTTAATTTACATGACACTAATGCACACTTGTTCGGATTCTATGCATCCCATACTACATAAGTCCGAGGGCAAGCCTCTTATTCGTTCTTCATTTTCATAGGGTTCAATCCATCGCCATGACTTAATCTACTTCTGTAATTACAGTGAGTATCCTAGATGATCTATGAGTACAAGCACGTGTCCTGGACCCTGGAGGGGAACCCCACGCCATGTCTTGACTCATCAAGCATGCATTCTGTGGCAATTCAGCCTCCTCCCTGAACACGATCCTCTTGCAGTCACCAAACATCCCACAAGCGTGACTAAAGTCCGATCATTCTGAGTTGTACCCGCGCCATGTCTTGACTCATCAAGCATGCATTCTGCGGCTCACACACCCGCACCGTAAACTCTAGTTCTCATACTTATGTTTTTCTCTCACTTTCATCACCTCTTCACTATGTACTAAATATTAGAATCATGAATACAAATCAAAGCTCTAGAGTTAGCCTCTCCACCAAACCGGACTTATTCATTTCATTTACACATGACCAACCTTGGTCTTCTTTTCAATTTCATTTCATTTCCATTGCCGGGGGAGACTTAGCTACTCTTGGTTTCAATTTACAATTCACAACTTCCAATTGAGCGCTTTCAGCTCATAATTCAATTTAGAGTCTCACAGACTTTCTTATCATGATCTTAGCCTTCTCATGTTCATTAAATTCTCAACCCACATCTATGATTCTTTTCATATAAATTCATACAACCATAAAAGAGTTCATTGACATCAATCATAAAGTTCACAACTTTCAGCAATAATCAAAACTGAAATATCCGACATATCAAAATCTACTCTGTACATTCGACTTGGAAGGATACCAGTCGACTCGTACAGTCAATACAAGTTCATCATAACCACTCGAGAGAGTCGACTGCTGCACACGGCCAGTCGGCTGTCCCGCACTTTTCATGTTCAAAATGTTATCCACGTAACAGTCGACTGTTCATCCATCAGTTGTCTGTCCTGGGATTTTTAACAGTACATTATCAGGTTTAGCTCAGTCGACTTGCTACGCGCATTCAGTCGACTGGACATTCATATTTCAAATTAAGGGATTATCTTTCTTACAGTACTTACATACACTTGCATCATGGTGTTAAATCACAATATACATACATTCATGTTTCATAAGCGCAACACTTCTTACTTGTTCAGTAACATCGCAACATGGAATTTGTCTTTTCTTTAAGAAAATACTTTAAACATGCATTTACACTTATTCATAATTTTCGTGCAGAGATAAAACATGATTCTCAATTACACTAGAACAATCACAATGGAAACATATCTCATTTCATGGAATTACAGGCATATTCATAGTTTACTCGATGCATCGGTCGACTACTCTGAACATCAGTCGACTGTACCAGTCATTCTCAGTTTTTATTAATTGTCCCTAGTTCTTTTTCCACATGCCCATGTCTACTTAGCCATGTTCATCATGAAGAAGATGAGTTTAGCCTTACTACTTCATTTTAATAATAAACATATATGTCATGAAACTTCTAACAAACATGTAACAGATGTCTCGTACCAGTCGACTTATCCTTACGGCAGTCGACTGTACCGACCCAATTCGTCGTTGTTTGTAGTGTCATTATTTCACTAATTGTCTTCCACAATCATTATCATAAGCATACTCAGGCAGATTCTAATACGTTGAATTTACCTTTCAGAAACATGGTAACAAATATCATAATCATGGTATAATTCCTACATTAGAAGTCCTGAGAAACACCCACCTTATTTGACGAAGTAATCGAATCCAGAAAAAGCTCCTTACTGCAGCGCACCTTCCTGCTCCTTGCTCCTTGCTCCTTGCCGAAGATCTCCAGAGAATGATGCCCGGCTTCCACACACAAACTCTTACAATAATAATCTTATAAAATAATCTAGTGTAAGGAGTAATAGATGAGAGGGGGGGGGGGTATTTATACACCAAGGGGAGTGAGATGAAAGGCTAGGATTCGGTAGGTGGTTAATGGATCAAGGGTTAGGATGAACTAGGGGGTTGTGAAAACTACCCACACCTCAAAATAACCACCCACACTCAAGCCCACTTCTCCACCAAAAACCGGCCAAGAATTGTGCTTTATGCACGTGTACATGGAGTGCACGTGCATGCACAAATCACCCCTACAAGAACTTGTGCATAGAATAATAAGTCTCTTTAAAAGAAATGTTACACATACAAGTTGTAGAAAATAATAAAAGATTAATTTCATGGGCTTAAAATCAGTTGGGCCAAAATAGTTATTTTGTAGGAGTAAATGAGTAAATTAACGTTTGGGCTTTAGGGAAAAATACTTTATAAAGCAATACTCTTACTTATCATGAAAGTAAATAATGGTCAACAATATCACACATGCACACCATATATAAAAATAAATAATCTCTCATATATTCAAAAATCAGGGTATTACAGCCGCCAAGGCTGCCAAGGTCGAATCTTTGGAGAAGGAGACGGCTCATCTTGAAGAGGAGCTGTCGAAGGCACTAAGGGCGTCAGAGGAGGCTTTGAGCAGCCAGGCATTGAAGGTGGCGGCCGCGGAGCAGGCGGTTCGGGACGAGGCCGAGGCCCACATGTTGACAAACATGGAGGAGGCGTACGCCCGAGCACTGAAGCATGTGGCCGCTCGCATCCTTGGGTTCGATAGCTCCTCCTACTACTTCTATGACCCCGTAGAGGGGGAGGAAGAACTGCCTCTGGCGGAGCTCGCCCCCAGGCAGGAGGGCAAAGAGGCCGAGGATGAGGTGCGCGTCGAGGGCGCGATAGTCACCGTGCCGAGCGACGATGCTTCGGAACAACATCACGAGGTCGACCCCTGACTTAGTCGCCTCTTCTTTCATTGTTTTTGCTTCTTTTGTTTTGTTTTTGTTGTAATGCCTAACTGCGGACTGGCCACCGCTTTTGTATATATTTTGGATTTTTAATGAAATGACTTCCTTTTTGTTGGCCGAACGTTTGAAAATTTTGGCTTCGATTTGTGTTCGCCTTGTTGAACACTTGAACACTCTGTTGTTCGTGTTGAGGATCCAAGAGTTGTGAACAACCTGAAATTTTACTAAGTTTTGAAGACTCCTTTTGCTCTCTGTGTTGATATTTTTTTATTTTTCAGGTTGAGTCGAATTCGGCGGCCGAGGTCTCTCGCCTTCATACTGAATTGAAGACGGCGAAGCGGGCCCTCTCTCGCAGCTGAGAGTGCTTCCTCAAAAGCGAGTTGGATCTAGAGGATGTCAAGGCAATGGCGAGAGGATATTTTTCCGAGCTGAAACAACTATGGAAGCGATCTTGCAAAGTTCGCCTTGAAGGCGAGGTGGAATTGCTCCGAAAGGCGCTGTTCGACGTTACCCGAAGGGAAGGTGATCTTGTGGCGGAAGTTCAAGATTTGAAGATAGCTGAGGAAGAACTCTTGGCGGAGGAAGACGAGTTAGCCTTGGCAGTGGGTAAATTGATGGCCGAGCGCGACGAGTTGACGGCAAAGGTTGACGAGTTGAGGAGGGTCACGGTTGACAGAAGTATCGAAGTGACCCACCTTCGTCGTATTATTGTCGATAGCCCTGGCGCTGGAGGCTCTGCTCTGCTTCCTCGCTTTAAGATATCTGTGAAGGATGACTCTTTGAAGGATCGGATTGTCGAGCTCGAGGAGGAAGTCGCTCAACTCAAGCCTCAGCCGGTAAGAATCAACATTCGGAGCACGTTGTGTACGCGCGAAGAGAGTGGGAGGGGAATCTTTTTTTATGAGCTCGCGACTCGTTCGCCTGTTGTTAGGCGGAGCCTGGCCGATGCTCAAAGCGGGGTGGCTGCCTCGTCTAGTAGCGCTTCGGTTGGGACCACGGTCAGACGCAGCGCCGAAGAGGCGTCTCGGTCCGTTGGTCTACAGACGAGCTCAAAAGTTAGGAGACGCCGTCCCCGAGTGTCTTTGAACCGAAACATCCCCATTCCAAAGAAGCGTTGAATAAGTTGTAATTATGCTTTTTTGTGTTTTTGTAGCACCCCATAGTAGTAACTCGGTCTTGTAATTTGGGGTCCTTTGTCGAACTTTTTAATGAAATAAAAGCTCGTTTTCTTTCTGATGTTCGTGTGTTGGACATGCATGGTAGTTCGATTCGAAATGAGTCATAAGAAACAAACATTAGTTCTTTTAAGTACTTTTCTCCCATGTCTAGTTTAGTTGTAGAAATTTTGCACGCGTCGACGGTTGTGGGAGCAATTCCGAATGGCGAACCACTTCTAGCTCGCTTAAGAGCGAGCTTGCGAAGCAGAGTCGAACCAAGTGTTGGACTCCGAACTCGTTGTTTGAGTATGTTTCAACGGTTGTGGGAGCAATTCCGAATGGCGAACCACTTCTAGCTTGCTTAAGAGCGAGCTTGTGAAGCAGAGTCGAGCCAAGTGTTGGACTCTGAACTCGTCGTTTGGGTATGTTTCAACGGTTGTGGGAGCAATTCCGAATGGCAAACCACTTCTAGCTTGCTTAAGAGCGAGCTTGCGAAGCGGAGTCGAGCCAAGTGTTGGACTCCGAACTCGTCGTTTGAGTATGTTTCAATGGTTGTAAGAGCAATTCCGAATGGCAAACCACTTTTAGCTCGCTTAAGAGCGAGCTTGCGAAGCAGAGTCGAGCCAAGTGTTGGACTCCGAACTCGTCATTTGGGTATGTTTCAACGGTTGTGGGAGCAATTCCGAATGGCGAACCACTTCTAGCTCGCTTAAGAGCGAGCTTGCGAAGCGGAGTCGAGCCAAGTGTTGGACTCCGAACTCGTCGTTTGGGTATGTTTCAATGGTTGTGGAGCAATTTTGAATGGCGAACCACTTCTAGTTTGCTTAAGAGCGAGCTTGCGAAGCAGAGTCGAGCCAAGTGTTGGACTCCGAACTCGTTGTTTGAGTATAAATAAGGTAAAAACAGAGAGATACAAACAATTCACAAGATATGAAGAAAAATGTTCTTTATTGAAAACTAATAGTCGGCTGCTTCTAAGTTGCGAGCCGTTATTACATTGGAGGAATAAAGAAGCAAAAGTAAAATACAAGTGAAGGGAAAGGAACGGTTCGACATCTGAAGGTACTCAGAGAGGCGTTCGTGCGCTCTCTTGGTACTTCAAGAGGTGGTCGGCATTCCAAGCCCTGGGAATCTCTCTTCCTTCAAGGTCTTCTAGATAGTATGTCCCGGGCCGAACCACTTTGGTGATCTTGTAGGGTCCTTCCCAATTTGGGGCTAGCTTGTTCTACTGACTGGGGAATGAGATAACTAACTTTCTGAGGACCATATCCCCTTCTTTGAGGTCGGTGGGATGGACCCTCTTGTTGTAGGCCGGCTCGATCCTCCTTCGGTAGCTTTGTTGGCGAATCGAGGCTCTTTCACGGAGCTCATCAATCAAATCCAAATTCGCCCGAAGCTCCCTGGCATTCTGCTATTCTTCATAGGCAATGAGGCGAGGAGAGGGTACACCGACTTCCAAGGGGATCACAGCCTCAGACCCATAGGTGAGATTAAATGGCGACTCTCCTATAGGGGTCCGTTTGGTAGTGCGGTAATTCCACATACGTTAGGGAGCTGATCAACCCATAAACATTTAGCGGACTTATCCAGCCTCTTCTTAATACCGGAGAAGATTTGTCGATTGGCATTTTCTACTTAACCATTTGACTGTGAGTAGGAGACGGAGGAGAAGCATTGTTGGATGGCGAGGTCTTCACATAGAGCTCAGAATGTGGCCCCTGTAAATTGTGTTCCATTGTCTATTATAAGGACTCGAGGGATGCCGAACCTACAGATGATGCTCTTCTAGAAGAATTGAAGTACTTTGTTCTCGGTGATTGTAGCCAAGGGCTCGGTCTCTTTCCACTTTGAAAAGTAGTCGATTACCACGACTAAGAATTTGAGCTGGCCGAGAGCTGGGAGAAACGGCCCCAGTAAATCCATCCCCCACATTGCAAAAGGGATCGGACTTGATAGCGAGGTGAGCTGAGCTTAGGGTAGGGGACGAATGTTGGAATACTTTTGACAAGAGCTGCATTGCCGAACGTGTCGTTCGACATCTTGGAGGAGGGTAGGCCAGAAGTATCCATAATTTAACACCTTACGGGCGAGTGATCTGGACCCTGAATGTGCTCCGCCTATGCCTTCGTGAAGCTCTTGTAAGGCATATGCGGCTTGTTCCGGGGAAAGGCACCTCAAGTAGGGTCTGCCGTCTATTTGACTGAAGGAGCGTTTGTACAGGACTCCTTCAACAAGGGTGTACCGCTCCGCCCTGGTTCTGACTCGATGAGCTTCTTTTGGGTCTTCGGGGAGGAGCCCATCCCTTAGGAATTCTATTAGGGGTTTCATCCAATTATCCTGGAGTTAAACAAGAAGTGACTCCATCGAATAAGAAGTTTCTTCTTCTATGCTCGGCCTCAGGAGTACCTCATTCAGGACAGTCTGCTCGAGACCTTGGAGGGAAGAAGCGGCTAACTTGGAGAGGGAATCTGCTTGGGAATTTTCCTCTCTGGGGATTCGCCGAATAAGTGCCTCTTCGAATAGAGCCATGAGATTTTGGACCTTGGCTAGATACTTAGCCATTCGGCCATCTCGTGCTTCGTACTCGCCCAAGACTTGATTTACGACCAGTTGAGAGTCACTAAATATCCGGAGACATTGTGCCCCTGCTTTGCGGGCCATTCCGAGACCGGCTATAAGGGCTTCATACTCCGCTTCAATGTTGGAGGCCTTGAAGTTGATGCGGAGGGAGTATTGGAGAACGAAGTCATTTGGGCCTGCCAGAATGACCCCGGCTCCGCTCCGTTCGGTGCAAGAGGATCCATCTACATATACCATCCAAATAGGAGGTCCGTTTGCCGCTTGACTGACCTCGGAAATGGTGCTCTCAACTATGAATTCTGCTAAGGCCTGAGCTTTGATTACGGTCCGAGGCTAGTATGATATATCATGCTGGCTTAGCTCGATCGACCACTTCATGAGACGGCTAGAGATCTCCGACTTGTGCAGGACTTGCTTCAGCGGTTGGTCAGTAAGAACGACCACCGAGTGGGACTGGAAATATGGGCGAAGCTTCCTAGCTGCTATAACCAAGGCGTATGCCATCTTCTCTAGCCTTGGATAACGAAGCTCGGCATCCCGAAGTACCTTGCTTACGTAGTAGATGGACTTCTGAGCCTTGTCTTCTTCCCTCACCAAGACAGCACTGAGGGTTTGTTCGGAGGTAGCTAAGTAGAGGTAGAGTGTTTCCCTGGGGATAGGCTTGCTGAAGAGAGGGGGGTTGACTAGATAGGCTTTAAGCTGATCGAACGACTCCTGTTGTTGTTGACCCCATTCGAAGTCCTTAGCCCCCCTGAGAGCCTTGAAGAAGGGAAGACACTTCTCCCCTGACTTGGAAAGGAAGCGCCCTATAGCTGCGAGGTGCCCAGTTAGCTTCTGAACCTCTTTCACATTTTTTGGAGGAGCCATGTCCAGTATGGCTTTGATCTTCTCGGGGTTGGCTTCGATTCCTCTTTGGCTGACCATGAAGCCTAGGAATTTCCCCGACGAGACTCCAAACGCACACTTGTTCGGATTGAGCCTCATATCATGCTTCCTTAATACATCGAACGCCTCTTGCAATCGGCCACATGATCGGTGCCGTGGATGCTCTTGACTAGCATGTCATCAACATATACTTCCATATTGCGGCCGATCTGATTTTGGAGGACTTTGTTAACGAGGCGTTGATAGGTGGCGCCTGCGTTCTTCAATCCGAAAGGTATCACCTTGTAACAGTAGAGACCCTGATCGGTAACAAAGGAGGTTTTCGGGATATACGGGGGAAACATGCAGATTTGATTGTACCCGGAAAAAGCATCCATGAAGCTGAGAAGCTCATGGCCCAAAGTGGCGTCAATCAGTGTGTCGATGCTTGGAAGAGGGAATGGATCTTTGGGGCATGCTTTGTTCAGGTCGGTAAAATCGATGCAAATTCTCCAGCTCCTGTTGGCCTTCTTCACCATCACAACATTTGAGAGCCATTCGGGATAGTTGACCTCCTGTATGAACCGAGCCTTAAGGAGCGTGTCCACCTCTACTTTAATGGCTTGCTGGCGCTCGGAAACAAATTTGCACATCTTCTGTTGGACTGGTTTGGACCCCGGTGCAACGCTCAAGTGGTGGACGAGGAGCTCTTCAGAGATTCCTCGCATGTCGGCGGCCGACCATGCAAAGAGGTCGCGATTCTTTCTAATGCATTGGACTATGTCTGAGCATAGGGCAGATGGGAGGGTCTTGCCGATGAAGAACTTGCGGTTCGAATCTTGCTCAGAGAAGTGCACTTCCTCCAATTCATCCACCGGCTCAGACGTTGGTCTGACACCGTCTTGGGGGATTTCAAGAGTTTCGTGGGAGAGGACTGGACCCCCAGTGGAGGTCATGTAGCATTTGCGGTCCATTTCCTGATTGCCTCTTACTTCCCCTACTCCTGTCCGGGTGGGGAACTTCATCTTGAGGTGATAAGCCGAAGGGACGGCTTCGAGAGCAGCTAGACCGGGTCGGCCTAGGATGACATTATAAGCAGCGGGGACGTCAACGACCATAAAGTCCATCGGCTCCGTTCGGGTAGTAGGAGTTTTGCCAGCGGTTACGTCGAGGGTGATCACCTCTTCAATAGTCACTGGCACTCCCGTGAACCCATGGAGTGTGTAGCCGGCAGGCTTAAGTCTGTCCCGGGATAGTTTGAGTCCTTTGAAAGCAGCGAGGAAGAGGATGTTAACGGAGCTGCCATTGTCCACCAGGATCCTTTCCACTTTAAAGTTCGCCATATGGAGGTTGATGACTAGTGCATCACAATGGGGGGTTCAGACACCCTCAAGGTCTTCATCTGAAAAAGTGACCGGTACTCCGAGGCCTTTGGGAGGGGGCATGCCATGTACTGAGTTGACTTCCCTTATGAAATCCTTTCAAGAGGAGTTGGAGGTGCCTCCATGGATGAGATGTAGGATGCGTTCCTAGTCCGTGGGGCCTCCATGGACTAGGAATGTGTTGGGGGTTGCTAGGAGCTGGGGGAGGAGTTAGGGACCGTCGGCGAGGACTTTGGACCGGAGGAGGAGTGGGGACCCTCCGAGCATTGTTATTGTTAGGTCGGAGATGGAGGGCTTGCAAGATGGTTACCTGGAATTGCTGGAATTCGGCACGGGTGACAGGAGCATTATCATCCCTCGATGAACGAGGCCTTCTTCTATAGTGCTCAGGGGACTCTCTCCGTCTTCGGTGAGACGGAGACCTCCTATGTTCTCGGTGATGAAAAGATCACTCATTTGGACGTTGTTGGCGGGAGACTCCCTCTCGGGCCCGCCTTTCATCCAAACGGCGGCGAAGATCCTCTTCTTTATGCCGATTGTTAAGGGTGTTGCGGAGGTCATCGGAGGCCCGAGGATTATGAGATTCCATGAAGTCGGTGTTTTGGAGGATTGGGACGGGAGCCCCCCGCACCGGCATTCTGAGGCCCGGTCTGACCCTGAGGGGGTTGGAGGTTCTGATGAGGAGGTTGGTCCTGCGGCGGGGCCTGATCAGGTTGAGGAGGAAGTCCCGCCGGCTGGACGGTTTGGAGGGGGATCTCCTATTGAGGTTGAGGAGGAGCGGGTCTACGATTGGGCCCTCTGGATCTTAGCTTTCGGGGAGGCATGGCTGGGTAGATCCGACCAACGGGAAGAGGAAGGGCTGCTATTTGTTACTTCCCACAGACGGCGCCAATCTGTTACCGCTAAATCTTGTGTAGGGGCAAACAGATAGTATTTGTGGATTCTTAGGGGAACCGAATAATCAAACCTTAACTTATTCCACCGGAGTTTGACCGCTGACTCCCGCCGTTCACCTGCAAAAAGTGCGAGACACCGGGATTGATTTCGGCGACGCACCCTCCGACGCTCAAGTCAGTAATCAGGAAGATTATGAGAGAGCGTAAATTGGCAAAAGATTGATTACCTTTTAATGGTGGTGGATGCGGGGTATTTATAGTCGCCTTTGGGATCAGATTAGGAATGTAATCCCTAATTTCCCAGTGAAAGGATAGATGTGAATCAGGGCCATTAATTAGGATTAATCAGAAACCCTAATTCTATCCTGCTGGGGCGGTTCCGTTTCGGGTTTGGACCCGTACCCAGTTGAGGTGAATCTGTTTGCGGGTTACCGGGCTTTTAGAGAGAAGATCCAGTACTCACTTCAGACCCGTTTGTAGGTGAAATTACCATTTTATCCCCAAACTTTGAGATTCGCCCCTGATTTGGACTGTTCCGATTTAACCCTATTTTTAGCCATATCAGCAACAATGCACTCCCCCTTACAACATACATACCATTATAGTGCACAAAAGAGGATACACAGAGCTGATTACATAAACTTCATACCACAACCAAACTTAACCATTCTCATCTATCCATTTCCAGTCCTTCCTTGCCAGATACCGCATCTAATGCTGATCCTGTCTTGACAAATGATTGCATGCAGTAGTTTGAACTACCGTTCAAAATGGATATTCTCATTTGAGCATGTCAGGCTTGTAACCGCTTTTGCCGCAGTTTTTGGTTTTCTAGTTCTCATCTTCGGACTACAGAGGATATTGTGCTTAGTGCTTACATGGTGCTTGCAATGACCCTTAATTTTTGGCATCAATGAAAAAGAATATTGCAAAAGTAATTTCAGCTTTATATTTACAAATAACTTAGAAGAACATTAACATGTTATTTTTTAGTTGCCAACAAGGTATATCTATGTGATAAAGTTATTAAATGTGGATTAGTTCATGCATGTTTAGTTGCCAATAATTGCTAATACTACCAGGGTTTTTCAAATTGATGGCAACTAAATATGCATTTAAAGTACCTTTGATTATTCAAGCTTCCAACCATCTCATGAAGAACAAATCATCACATGGGATTAACATCAGTAAAAAAATAATTAAATAAAAAAATAACAAAATAAAAAGTAAGAAAACAAAACCATGTTTGTAACCGTATCAAATTTTTAATTGATGTCTTTTGCGATTCAATTCTCATAAAGAAATTGGCTTATCAAAAAATCTACAATTAAAAAATAGGTAAAGGTAAAACAACGTGTTTTTACGCTTATAAAAAAATCTATAGTTAAGAAATAGGTAAAGGCAAAACAACGTGTTTTTACAGAAACAAAGGCTCAAGTAAAATTGTGAAGATAAAAACAAAATAATCAAACATTGAACCACTAACTCTCGATTATTAATGTTTTAAAAAAACTCTATATCACTAAACATTGAGCTTTTATCATCCTACCTTCTACCTAATACTAAAATCAATCATCATTGAGATGAAGGCATAATCCCTAATCTATTATTTACGTCGGTAACCTCACAAACTACAATCTTTCGGTAAACAATAAATCTTGATTGCTAACTTTAAAATATTCAACAATCCCTATTTTAGTTTGTTTTTCTTAAAAAGCAAAAAACTTGCTTGCAAAAATTCAACATTATAGGTGAACTCAACATAAAGAATAGAACCAAACAAACTAACATTGATATAGATAAACAAATATCATAGGATCGCACTTTAAGCACCTGAATCTTCCACTTAACTTTTGCATGTAGTATAACATTGGACCAAGAAGATTGATGACCATTAAGTGGATGTCGAAAACAATAATTATGTACATAACCATCAGTTAATGAAGCATTCATGTATAAAATTTCCACTATATAATTTTTCGCACCAGAACATACCGAGTACTAACTCATGTCTAATTATATGGCTAAAATAATACAGAAAATACACCTCTGATTTTGCCTCCTCAACAGATAATGCAATTGCATAAAATGTTGTTTACCCATCAATATACCATTGTACTTGACTGTTTGTACATCAATTTTCTAGTGAAGGGCTACATCATTAATTGCAACACATGTATTAAGTCTATCACAACTTTTCGCGCTCAACTTAATTGTCCTCCTACATGATACCTTTCAAGATGAATGGCGATTAGAGATTGAACTTAGTAATGACATCTTTATTTGAAGAACAATATTAAAATTCAATTGTATGATAATGAAATTCAAGGAAAATTTACAAACTTAAGAACTGTACTTCATCTCACAAAAATGTGATAAGCAATCATATATCATATGTATTGACATCGAAATGAACGGGAACTAACTTGCATCAAAGAGAACACTCCACATTCAATGTTTTAATCTACTGTGCTTTTGGTTGTACTTTGTATGGATGATTAGACCCACCCACCAGGGTTTTGTTGGGAGATTATGTTTTATTTTCTGCACTGTACTTTTGTATTTTACCCGCTATGCCTGGATTGTTTTATTAATTTCTTATTAACGAAACAGGGTGGCGTCATTCCACCTTTAACCTAAAAAAAAAAACACTCCACATTCAATTGACTCCCACTTGCTGTGAAGTAATTGATCAATGTATGTTATGAATCATACGATCTCATAGTAAAAGAAAAGGTATTGGGAAAGTTTCATCCATGCTTTCTTATTACATGGTATGTATCCCCACTAATTTCCAAAATTTCAGAGACATACATCTTTCATAACTCAAATAGTTTTATACCCTTATGTAGCATCCTTAGCCATTATGGGGCCCAAACCCTACTTGCCAAATCCTAACTCCGCCAATAAATTAATGGAAGTTAAAGGCCTAAAACATGACTACGACCAATATCTTAGACACCGAGTAGGCGAGTAGACATCATTTTGTTGGGGAATGACAATTATAACTATTTGAGAGTTCATCAATAAAATCAGCAATTTTGATGAGAATTTGTGCTCGTTCCATCTTGAATTTATAACCCTAATGCAAACCTCCACCTTTTTGTTTCAGTAACCCCAGTATTAAGTAGATCAGCAACTTTGAACATCAAATTTCCTCTATAATATCAATATTAAAATCTCCAAATATCAATAATCACATCCTCTATAATAAAAAGGCAATACCTGTTATAATAATTAAATATTAGTAATCAAATCTCCAAAGTTCCTCTATAATATCAATAATCAAATATCCAAATATCAATAATCAAATCCTATATAAAAAAAGGAATTACCTGCTAACTTGACGGCGAAATGAGGAGATCGACGAGCTTGGCGACGATCTGAGCGGCTCCGAACCTCCGACGGCGTTGGGGCTGAGCCTCTCCTGCCCTAAGCCGATGGAATCGAGGTCAACGTCGGGTTGGTGGACGAGGGGATGGGAGGAGTGGAGGAAGGCGCTGCAACGGAGGGTGACTGCCGTACGAGGACGGGGAGTGACTGCCCTATGGCGACAACGAGTTGGAGATGGGCTGCCGCACGGCGATGGCGAAAGTAGAGGTGGGATACCGCACGATGATGGCGAGGTTAGGTTCGGGTTGGCATACGGCGATGGGGAGTTTGGGCGAGGGAGGGCTAGGGTTGGGGGGGGCGGGGGGTTGTTTTTTACATTTAATTATGTTAATCAAAAGATGTTTAGTGCACGTATTAAGGGAGGTGTGAATCCCTACTTGTAACACCCCGTAATTTCAAATATATAGGATATATATATATATGTATGTATGTATGTATGTATGTATGTATGTATATATGTATGTATGTATGTATGTATGTATGTATGTATGTATGTATGTATGTATAGTGAATGGCAAAAGTGTAATTAAGTGAAGAGAGGGGGCCACGGTAATAGAAATGCAGCTGAGTTGAAAGCTGCTGTTTTCGGGGTGCTGCCGTCAGCATTGGCTGACGTGGCAGGACTAGGGGGCCCACCTTGTAACATCGTGAATTTTCAACTACGAATTTTTTTATTTTATTCATGTGTCGTGCACGTACAATTCAATATGTGTATTTTAGCATTAAAAAGTATTCTCATTTTATGAATAAACATTTCCTCTCTTTTAAATTAAAGCCTATTTTAATCTCTAGGCCTAATAGTCTAATTCTAGCCCACTTAATTAATTAATTAATTTTAATTAGAGAGCCCATGGACTTTTCGCCCACCTAATTATCCCATTAGTTATTTCTAATAATAATTAATACAACTTGTAGTGTAGACTTGATCAAGTAGTAAATAAATTAACAATTTAATCTACAAACTAATTTGTAGTATGCATAGTGTGACACATGCATTGCATAAGCACGTGGAAGTTATGAGAAGGGGGTGGCCAGATTGTTCATAGAGTGGGAGAGATGGAGAGAGTGGTGTGGTGGTTATGTGATGGTTGGTAGTTCTTCTAACTCCCAAATGCATCCTAGCCTTTTATCTAAACTCATCTCAACCCTCCATTTGAGCTTGAGTTGGGTATAAATAACCCCCCCTTGTCTTCTTCATTTGCATTAAAAACATTTCAAGAGAAGAGAAAAGAAAAGAAACAAATTGTGAGGAAAAAGAAAGAGTTGTGTGAGTAAAAGATTGAGTGTGTGTGTTTGTGTGCTCTTGCAACATTGGAGGCCGGCCAAGCTTCAAGAGGAGGAGTCTCAGATTTCACACTAGCAAGGAAGAGAAGGCTCGAGTGTTGGTGGCACAACTAGGAGGAGAAGGAAACCATTCGTGCGTTCAAGGAGTTTCTTAGGAGTTTTCTTTTGTTCTTCAAAAGGTGGGCAATTTCTCAAACTTCTACCATATATACCATGATAGGATTTGAAATTGTGAATATGTTAGAAACAAGTAGGAAAAATTGCCATCTATTTGCTTGAAGAGACTAATAAGAAAGAAAATAAATTCTAGTTTATCTATATGAAAAGTTAGTAAAATAAATTGGAATGTGTTAATTAAGATTTGTTATGATGCTTTGTTAATATATTGGCAAGCTAGAATACATATGATTGGATGAATCTTGTTAATATGAAAATTGTGCGTATGAATGAGTTATAGAATGCAATATGTGAAAAATTGCACTTATGAATGAATTGTAGAATGCAAAATAATGTCTATGGATTGTGAGATAAATTGATTAGTTGCAATAAATGTGTTTTTAATTGCATTTTATGAATGATAGTATATTCACTAGTTTATCATCTATGTTGTCTTTTTGAAACATAAGAAAACGATCAGTTTGGTAAACATGGGACTAACCTAAGAGCTTCAATTATGCTAAAGAATGAAGAGAAATTATATGAACACTTGTGAATAAAAGGAAAATATGTTGATAAAAAGATTCATCCTAAAAGAAATTGTTCTATGTCGAAAATGTATTCATGATCCACTTTTCCAAAGAACTAAAGAGAAATAGTCTACTATGTGTTTAAAAATGAGTTTTTGACAATCTAAGAAAATATAAGTTACTGTTTTTCAAAGAAATAATATTCTGCAAAAGATCTAGATTTTTTTATAAGTACAAATTAATTGAGAAAAATCGAGTTTACTAAAAGAAAAATTAGATTCAGTGCAGTTTATACAAAAGTATTTAACTACATTTCATATCGGTTAGTCACTCAAAGACCTACTGGTCTTCGGGTGCATTTTGGGTGCGTTACTGTAGCTGAGCGGAGCTTTTAGTCTCGGGTTCGAGTCTCTCAAGAGAGACTGTTTTCTAAAAATTCGATTTTAATTCAAAACCGAAAGCCAAACCTTAAGTATAAATTAAGCTCTCTACATGACGATTAGTCACTCTGGCCTTACTGGTCGATGGGTGTGATTTGAGTCAGTTACTGTTCATTGGCGGGGGGTTTGACTTGGGTTCGAATCCAGCCTTTGGCCATTTTTTTGGAATTTTGATTTTTTTTTTCCTTTCTATTTTGATATTTTTAAGTAGTTTTAAAATGTTTAAAAATTGAGAAAAAAATATTAGAATTCTTCTAAAAATACCTAGACTTCATGAGAATTATTTCTACAATATTTGACTGAGTATAATGGGAATTAGATGTATATTTGAAAAAGAAATTTATAAAATTTCTTAGAATATAATTTTGATTAATTAAAGAAAACAAATATTTTCTCTTGAAAGAAATTTTTGGTGTAGAGATTTAAAATGAGATTTGTGACATGGAAAATTTGAGTGAGATTGAATATGAGATTGTTGTCTAAATTATGCAAATGTGAATAGACAATGAAGTAAAAAGAACATGATAAATTGTGGAAATTTGTGAATATGAACACTCTCTTTTTGATGAACATGAAATGAGTTTGACACTAGAGTTTAGCTAAGTCCTTGCATCGACATAAATAAAAATTTTGAAAGAGAAATGTCTTAATGAAAGACCAAGATTGGGTCATGGTAAATGGTTAATGTTTAAAACCGATGTAGAGGTAACGCTAATTCTAAACTATTAATTTTTTCCTGATTCAATTATTTAAAGATTAGATACATAGTTGATATTGCTAAAAATGGGGTTAAATCGGAACCGTCCAAATCGGGCGCGAATCTTAAAGCCTAGGGGTAAAATGGTAATTTCACTTGACAAACAGGTCTGAAGTGGGTACTGGGTCTTCTCCCCAAACACCCAATAATCCACGAACGGATCCATCTCGACTGGGTGCAGGTTCCTGATGGAATTGAGATGATTCCCAGGACTACGGATTGGTGTGCGTATCGATTGTTAAAAAAATTAATAGATTAAATACGTGATCTAACCCTATATAGCGGAATCTAGGGTTCACAAATTATACCTGCGATGAGAAGAAGACGACAGCGACCCCAAGATCTTCTGCACGTATTCCTTCCTCGGGTTGGACGTCGTGTGGGTGACGATCTCCCAACCTTTCTTCTCCTTGGCTGACCTCTCTTTCTCTCCTTACGTGAATCACGAATTTTGAGAAAAAATCTTATATTTCAGATTATCAATGACGGCCAGAGAATAGAGGATATATATAAGGCTACGGCAGGGACCATGAGGAGAAATTAGGGTTAGGTCTCCTAACGAATCTGGGTATCCCGTGTTCAGCCCGAACACACAACCCATGCCCATTAACAATAGCTCGGTCCACTAAGGAGCTATTGTTGCACTACCTTCCTAATCCCAAATTATATTTATGGGCTCCTTTTATTATATGCTCGTTCAACTCCCCATGTTAAGATATCGAATGTCCGTCGATCAAATTAAGTTACTAACAACTATATTGATCAACATCTTTTATCCTTAAGTAGTACCACTCAACTTTATTTGTCATGTCGGATGTAATCCACCTGCAGGGTTTACATGACAATCCTTATGAGCTCCTTAAGGGGACATCATCAACCCGACATATCGGGACATGGATTCCTTTTACAATCAACGGCCCATCATACATACAATGCTATTACCCAATTCATAGAGGTTGTTGATCCATAATGAATCTCACTCTTTTATGAGTCAAAGTAATGCACACTGCATATACATGTTTGTTATTATATCTGGATTAAGAGCATAAGCATCCATAATAACAGAGGTGTTTGTTCTCTTTTGTAGTCAGTACAAAGAGAACAACCTTAAGTGGTCCTGTTCAATACACACAAAGTGTACTAGTGTAAACCTATAGTCAAGACAGACTAATACTAGATTACACTACAACCTTTCCAGTGGATTGTCCAAGTCCGTCTAGGTTGTGAACTATTTATATATTCCATAGCATACTGATAATATGATCTTCTGTGTGTCACCTCACACCATATTATCAACCTTATAGAATATCAGACATTTGCATTAATATTATAATAAACACAATATGCAAACATATGCCCATATGATTCTCATTCAAAAAAATAAGGAAATAAAGTTATTACAAAAGTGATGCTTTCAGTATATAACCCTAACAGTTCCAACCCGTAGCAAACCCTGTCCAACATGATAGAATTAGGGTTTCTGATTAATCCTAATCAACGGCCCTGATTCATATCTATCCTTTCACTGGGAATTAGGGATTACATTCCTTATCTGTCATAGGGATTACATTCCTAATCTGATCCCAAAGGCGGCTATAAATACCCCCCATCCACCACCATTAAGAGGTAATCAATCTTTTTCCAATTTACACTCTTTCATAATCTTCTCTGATTACTGACTTGAGCGTCGGAGGGTGCATCGCCGGAATCAACCCCGGTGTCTCGCACTTTTTGCAGGTGAACAGCCGGAGTCAACGGTCAAACTCCGGCAGAACAGGTATCAGGTTTGCTATTCAGTTTTCCTAAGAATCCACAAATACTATCTGTTTGCCCCCACACCAGATTCAGCGGTAACAGATTGGTGCCGTCTATGGGAACCCACGAATAGCGATCCTTCCTCTTCCCGTCGGTCAGATCTCCTCCAGCCATGCCTCCAAGGAAACTAAGATCTAGAGGGTCCAACCGTGGACCCACTCCTCCTCAACCACAACAGGAGATCCCTCTCCAAACCGTCCAGCCAACGGGACCCTCTCCTCAGCCTAATCAGGCCCCGCAGCAGGACCAACCTCCTCCTCAGAATCTTCAACCCCCTCGGGGTCAAGCTGGGCCTCAGAATGCCAGCGCGGGGGGCTCCCATCCCAATCCTCAGAAACAACCTCTCCAACATGATCACGTCTCCGTGCACAACCCCTCTACTGATTCCATGGCATCTCACAATCCCCGAGCATCCGATGACCTCCGCAACACTTTAGACAATCGGCACAAAGAAGAGGATTTTCGCCGCCGTTTGGATGAAAGGCGGCCCGAGAGGGAGCCTCCCGCCAACACCGTCCAAATGAGCGATCTCCTCATCACCGAGAATACAGAAGGTCCCCTCCTCGCAGAGGGCGGAGAGAGTCCCCGGGCCACCATAGGAGAAGACCTCATTCTCCTGCTGGTCGGCAATCCCCGAGCAATGATGAGGCGCCCATCACCCGTGCCGAGTTCCAGCAATTCCAAGCAACCATCTTACAAGCCCTCAATCTCCGACCCAACAACAACAATGCTCAGAGGGTCCCCACTCCTCCGATCCGAAGTCCTCGCCAATGGTCCCTAACTCCTCCCCCAGCTCCTAGCAATCCCTAGCACATTCCTAGTCCTCGCCGCTCCAGGAGCTACCGTCGTCGTAGCCCCCGCTCTCCCTCGTACGAAGACGAGTCCAGAGGCTCGTTTGATTACCATCAAAGGGATGACACTGTCTACCGTCGTCTCCACGAAATGGAAAGGCACTTTGTAATACCCTAAACCTTCTTTTAATAAAAATATTTTTTTCGCGTGTTGTGCACGTGCAATTTTAATATGTATCTTATTTCATTTTTGAATGAACAAATATTTTATTTTTCTAAAAGCTTATTTCTAAAGCCCAAAACACTATTTATTTAGTTTAGCCCACTTTAACTGATTTTAGATTTGGTTGTCTTGGCCCACAACCTAAGCCCACTATTATATGAAACCCACAATTTGATTAATCAGATAAAGGGCTCACACTAGTCATGTAGAGACAAGTAGTGATCAAATTGATTTATTAAAATTGTACTTTTTTAATATGGGGACTAGGTGGCACGTGCGAAGCACGTGGTGTGCAATGCACACCATTCTTGGTGGCCGGATTGAGTAGAATGAGGGAGAGTGGGTTTGTGCATATGGGTAGTTATTTGAGTGTGTGGGTAGTTACTATAACTCCTACTTTCATCCTAATCCTCCATCTTATAACCATCTACTAAATCCTAGCCTTCCTTTTCACCCAAAAAACTGTGTATAAATACTCCCCCTCACTTACTTGTATTTCTACACTAAAATCCATTTGAGAGAAGAAAATATATTGTAGAGAGTTGTGAGTGAGTGTCCCTTTTTGGAAGGCCGGTCATCACTACAGAGGGAGCCTTCGGTGTGTGGCAAGGAGCAAGGAGCAAGGAGACGTACTATCGCATTAGGAAGCTTTATGGGATTTTCGTTATTTCTTCAAAAAGGTGGGTGTTTCTCATGACTTCTAAAATAGAAATCATGTTAGGATTTGAGTTAGATTTGTTATTATGTATGTGTAAACTGAGGTGGTAGAATGATTGTTATATTGATATCTTTCATGCTATACATAATGTGGAAAATGTGAACGAATGGTAAAGAACTAAGACATTTAGAGAAACTGGAAATTACATGTACAGTCAACCGATCATGTTGACAGTCGACTAGTACGATGAAATAAAATATGTACAGTTCGAAATTCCATGAAATGATGCATTTAATGTATGCCGTTATCTTGACTTTCCTAGCATATTAATTCAGGATTAATATTTATCTCCGTAGACAAACAATGAGTAAAGGACAAAGGCACGATTAGAAATTTTATATTGGGTGGAAGAAAATACTAGTATTGTGAAACCTACATTTAATCGTAAACTATGTTGTGATGCTGTAAATGGATAAGAATCGCATGTTTATGTTGACATTGAACATACTGTAGTTGAATAAAATGTTGTGTGCTAACTGAAGAACAGAAGGAAGAGATATTCCTTAATTCGAAATTAACTTTGATCAGTCGACCGAATATATGTAGCAGTCGACTATACTGAACATTAAAAGTTTCAATTGAGCTCTACAGAACAGCCGACTGGTTCGAATGACAGTCGACTTCCCCATAAATTATAATTAAATTGTGAACGCTGCGGAACAGTCGACTGACCATGTGCAGCAGCCGACTCTTCCGAGCAATTTATTGAAGAACTTTCCTTGACTGAACAAGTCGACTGTCCAGATCACTTTTTGATGTCTCAGAATTCTAAGATTTGCAGTATGATAAAGATAATGAATCTATTATTGTGAATGATTATTTGTTGTGACAAATTAGAAGCAGTAAATTCTATTTGTCTTCGCATGCATGAAATGAAGTGAATCATTCTATTGAATTTATGGAAGTTGTATGATTGTGAAAAGAATGAACACGAAAATCTATTGTGATTATGAAAAATGAACTCATGAGCCTGAAAGGCTCAATTTTGGAGACTGTGAATTGAAATTGAAACTAAAGAGTAGCTAAGTCTCCCACCGACAATTGGAAAGAAATGAATTGAAATGGAAATTGAAAAGAAAGACCAAGGTTGGGTCATGTTGAATGAATGATTAAGTCCGGTATGGCGGAGAGGCTAACTCTAGAGCTTTGATTTTGTTCATGATTCTAATAAAATAAGAACTAGATACATAGTGGAGATGTGATGAAAGTAAGAGAAAAACACGAGTATGAGGGCCATCAGATTAGCGGTGCGAGAGTGATCCACAGGCTGCCTGCTTGATGCGTCAAGACATGGCGTGAACACTACTCCAGAATTATCGTCCCGGTGGCGACGCTTGTGGGGTGTTTGAGTGGCTATGGGTGGTGCCATTGTTCCATGGCGGAGGCAGAATTGTCCATAGGTTGCCTGCTCGATGCGTCGTGTCAGTGCGTGGGATTCCCCTCCAGGCTGTCTGGACATGGGCTCGTAGATCCTAGAACATCTAAGATACTTAATGTAGTTACCGTAGTAGAGTAAGTCATGGTGAGGGATTGAACCTTATGAAATGAAGTACGATTAAGGGCTTGCCCTCGGACCTATGTAGTATGAGATGCATAGAATCCGAACAAGTGCGCATTAGTGTCATATAACATAATAATTGCATTAAGGACTAAGTGCACAATCACAACACGACATCAACAGGATAGTCCCTTTTAGTTTGTTTGTGAAAAAGTTTGTGTTTTGTTAAGAAATGAGAATCGTTATACTGTTTCTGGCATAGAGAGGATGGCCATGTATAATTTTCGTCGGTTGAATAAACTGACGTACCCACAGTTTTGTATGCAGGATAAATGGCTTGATAAAGATTAAAGGAGAACTGATGCTCATAGATAACTCGTTGTTATATCTTTGTATAATGTTGTAAATTGCTTCCGCTATCATTTACATGTAAATTATTTGCGATATATGCTTCCGCTGTTAAATGTAAAGTGTAAAGATCTCATGTAACTCTGATGTAAAGTGAAAAGTTTTATTTCCTTGTAAAATTGTACGAATGAAGTGTAAAGATACTGTGGAATCTCGAATTCAGTGTATCTTGAAATTCGGGACGTTACACGCTTGGTTCAGCTAGACAGAGAAGAAGAGCTTAGAGGAAGGACCCTCCGCCCAAGTCGACCTCCTTTCTCTCGAACCATCATGGAGGCCCCCATTCCAATAGGCTTCAAGCCTCCCCAATTCGAGACTTATTCCGGGGAGTCCGACCCCGTCGACCACATCGAAAGCTTCCTCATGCTCATCCACCAAGATGCCGATGCTCTGCTGTGTAAGACCTTCCCCGCTACCCTCAAGGGTACGGCCCAGGAATGGTACTCTTGCCTCGTCCTATCTTCGATATTCTCCTTCGAGCAATTCGAGACCCTCTTCGTCACCCACTTCGTGAGTAGCCGCCGAACTGAGAAGACCAGCATTTTGCTACTCTACCTCAACCAGAAGAAGGGTGAGAAGCTGAGAGACTATGTGAAAAGGTTCACCGCAGAAGCTAGGTCTATCGCTTCCCTTGACCAGTCGGTCGCTGCAGCAGCGTTCCAATCAAACGTCCTTAATTCCAGCCTCCACTCCTCCCTTGCCAAGAAGCCCCCGCAGAACTTCTCCGATCTCCTTCTCCGAAGCGAGAAGTATATTCAGGCCGAGGAAGCTGAGCACCGCCCCAACTTTGAGGGGCCTTCCTCCGGGTCCAAGAGAAAGGGAACAGAAGGAGCCCAGAAGCTCCAAAAGGATAATGGTGGTCAGCGCCGCCCTCCCCCCAGATTTGAGAAATTCACTCCTCTTAATGCCAACATTTCCACTATTCTCATGGAAGTAGAGAAGGAAGGGGTGATACCTCCTGCCCCGAAGATGAACACCACCGGAAAGAAAAGGGACAAAGAGAAATGGTGCCGCTATCACCGGGACCATGGCCACGACACCAATGATTGTCGGGCCCTGAAGAACGAGATCGAGGCCCTCATCCAGAGGGGGCAGCTGGCCAAATTCGCGAGAAAAGACCAAACCGACCTTTTCCTCCTCCTCGGGGGGCTAACAAGCGTCCTGAACGACGCAGTGAGACACCCGAATTCGAAGAGGAGCGTGTCCTACACCTCATTCATGGGGGCCCAATGAGGGGCTCCTCCAACTCCTCTCGAAAGGCTTTCATAAGGGAAGTCAATTCAGTACATGGCATGCCTCCCCCTAAAGGCCTCGGAGTACCCGTCACATTCTCAGATGTAGACCTGGTAGGTGTCCGAACCCCCCATTGTGACGCACTAGTCATTAACCTCCATATGGCGAATTTTAAAGTGGAGAGGATCCTAGTGGACAATGGCAGCTCCGTTAACATCCTCTTCCTCGATGCTTTAAAAGGACTCAAGCTACCCCGGGACAGGCTTAAGCCCGCCGGCAACACGCTCCATGGGTTCACGGGAGTGCCAGTGACTATCGAAGGGGTGATCACCCTCGACGTAACCGCTGGCAAAACTCCTACTACCCAAACGGAGCCGATGGACTTTATGGTCGTTGATGTCCCCGCAGCTTATAATGTCATCCTAGGCCGGCCCGGCCTAGCTGCTCTCAAAGCCGTCCCTTCCGCTTATCACCTCAAGATGAAGTTTCCCACCTAGACAGGAGTAGGGGAAGTCAGAGGCAGTCAGGAAATGGCCTGCAAATGCTACATGAACTCTACTGGGGGTCCAGTCCTCTCCCTCGAAACTCTTGAAATCCCCTAGGATGATGTCCAACTAACGTCCACTCCAGTGGATGAATTGGAAGAAGTGCTCTTCTCTGAGCAAGATTCGAACCGCAAGTTCTTTATCAGCAAGACCCTCTCCTCTGCCCTAAGATCGGACATAGTACAATGTATTAGAAAGAACTGTGACCTCTTCGCATTTTCGGCTGCCGACATGCCAGGAATCTCCGAAGAGCTCCTCGTCCACCACCTGAGTGTTGCACCAGGGTCCAAACCGATTCAACAGAAGAGGTGCAAATTTGCTCCCGAGCGCCAACAAGCTATAAAAGAAGAGGTGGACAAGCTTCTTAAGGCTCGGTTCATACAGGAGGTCAATTATCCCGAATGGCTCTTAAACGTTTTGATGGTAAAGAAGGCCAACGGGAGCTGGAGAATCTGTATCGATTTTATCGACCTGAATAAAGCATGCCCCAAAGATCCATTCCCTCTTCCAAGCATCGACACCCTGATTGACGCCACTTCGGGCCATGAGCTTCTCAGCTTCATGGACGCTTTCTCCGGATACAATCAAATCTGCATGTTCCCCCCAGATATCCCGAATACCTCCTTTATTACCGATCAGGGCCTCTACTGCTACAGGGTGATGCCTTTCGGGTTGAAGAATGCAGGCGCCACCTATCAACGCCTCGTCAACAAAGTCTTCTAAAATCAGATCGGCCGCAACATGGAGGTGTATATTGATGATATGCTTGTGAAGAGCATCCGTGGGGCCGACCATGTCTCTGATCTGCAGGAGGCGTTCGATGTATTAAGGAAACATGATATGAGGCTCAATCCGAACAAGTGTGCGTTCGGAGTCTCATCGGGAAAATTCCTAGGCTTCATGTTCAGCCAAAGAGGGATCGAAGACAACCCCGAGAAGATCAAAGCAATACTGGATATGGCTCCTCCCCAAAATGTGAAAGAAGTTTAGAAGCTAACCGGGCACCTCGCAGCTATAGTGCGCTTCCTTTCCAACTCAGGGGAGAAGTGTCTTCCCTTCTTCAAGGCTCTCAGGAGGGCTAAGGGCTCGAATGGGGTCAACAACAGCAGGAGTCGTTCGATCAGCTTAAAGCCTATCTTGTCAACCCCCCTCTCCTCAGCAAGCCTATCCCCAGGAAAACACTCTACCTCTACTTAGCTGCCTCCGAACAAACCCTCAGCGCTGTCTTGGTGAGGGAAGAAGACAAGGCTCAGAAGCCCATCTACTACGTAAGCAAGGTACTTCGGGATGCCGAGCTTCGTTATCCAAGGCTAGAGAAGGTGGCATACGCCTTGGTTATAGCAGCTAGGAAGCTTCGTCCGTATTTCTAGTCTCACTCGGTGGTCGTTCTTACCGACCAACCGCTGAAGCAAGTTCTTCACAAGCCGGAGACCTCTGGCCGCCTCATGAAGTGGTCGATTGAGCTGAGCCAGCATGATATATCCTACCAACCTCGGACCGCGATCAAGGCTCATGCCTTAGCTGAATTCATAGCTGAAAGCACCATTCCCGAGGTCAGTCAAGCGGCAAACGGACCTCCTATTTGGACGGTATATGTTGATGGATCCTCTTGCACCGAAGGTTGCGGAGCCGGGGTCATTTTGGCAGGCCCAAATGACTTCGTTCTCCAATACTCCCTCCGCATCAACTTCAAGGCCTCCAACAATGAAGCAGAGTATGAAGCCCTTATAGCCGGCCTCGGAATGGCCCGCAAAGTAGGGGCACAACGCCTCCGTATATTTAGTGACTCTCAGCTGGTCGTGAACTAAGTCTTGGGCGAGTACGAAGCGGGAGATGACCGAATGGCAAAGTATCTAGCCAAGGTCCAAATTCTCATGGCCCTATTCGAAGAGGCACTTATTCGGCGAATCCCCAGGGAGGAAAATGCCCAAGCAGATGCCCTCTCCAAGTTAGCCTCTTCCTCCCTCCAAGGTCTCGAGCAGACCATCCTGATTGAAGTGCTCCTGAGGCCGAGCATAGAAGAAGAAACCTCCGATTCGATGGAGTCACTACCGGTTCAACTTCAAGATGATTAGATGAAACCCCTGGTAGAATTTCTAAGGGATGGGCTCCTCCCCGAAGATCCTAAGGAAGCTCATCGAGTCAGAACCAGAGCGGAGCGGTATACCCTTGTTGAGGGGATCTTGTACAAACGCTCCTTCACACAAGTTGACGGTAGACCTTATCTGAGGTGCCTCTCCCCCGAACAAGCCACATATGCCATGCAAGAACTTCATGAAGGCATAGGCAGAGCACATTCAGGTTCCAGATCACTTGCCCGAAAGGTGTTGAATTATGGATACTTCTGGCCTACCTTCCTCCAAGACGCAGAACGATACGTTCGGCAATGCAGCTCTTGTCAAAAGCATTCTAACATTCGTCGCCTACCTCAAGCTCAGCTCATCTCCCTATCAAGTCCGATCCCCTTTGCAATGTGGGGAATGAATTTACTAGGGCTGTTTTCCCCAGCTCTCGGCCAGCTCAAATTCTTAGTCGTGGCGATCGACTACTTTTCAAAGTGGATAGAGGCCGAGCCCTTGGCTACAATCACCGAGAACAAAGTCCTTCAGTTCTTCTGAAAGAGCGTCATCTGCAGGTTTGATGTCCCTCGGGTCCTCATAACTGACAATGGAACACAATTTACAAGGGCCGCATTCCGAGCTTTATGTGAAGACCTCACCATCCAACAATGCTTCTCCTCCGTCTCCCACCCACAGTCAAATGGTCAAGTAGAAAATGTCAACCGACAAATCCTCTCCGGTATTAAGAAGAGGCTGGATAAGTTCGCTAAAGGCTTATGGGTCGATCAGCTCCCAAACGTACTGTGGAATTACCGCACTACCAAACGGACCCCTACAGGAGAGTTGCCATTTAATATCACCTATGGGTCAGAAGCTGTGATCCCCTTGGAAATCGGTGTACCCTCTCCTCGCCTCATTGCCTATGAAGAAGAGCAGAATGCCAGAGAACTTCGGGCGAATCTGGATCTGATTGATGAGCTCAGGGAAAGAGCCTCGATTCGCCAACAAAGCTACCGAAGGAGGATCGAGCTGGCCTATAACAAGAGGGTCCGTCCCACCAACCTCAAAGAAGGGGACTTGGTCCTCAGAAAGTTAGCTATATCATTCCCCAGTCAGAAGAACAAGCTGGCCCCAAATTGGGAAGGACCCTACAAGATCACCAAAGTGGTTCGGCCCGGGACATACCGTCTAGAAGACCTTGAAGGAAGAGAGATTTCGAGGACTTGGAATGCCGACCATCTCTTGAAGTACCAAGAGAGCGCATGAACGCCTCTCCGAGTACCGTCAGATGTCGAACCGTTCCTTTCCCTTCACTTGTAATTTTACTTTTGCTCCTTTATTTCTCCAATGTAATAACGGCTCGCAACTTAGAAGCAGCCGACTATTAGTTTTCAATAAAGAACATTTTTCTTCATATCTTACTTGTGAATTGCTTGTATCTCTCTATTTTTACCTTCTTTATACCCAAACGAAGAGTTCGGAGTCCAACACTTGGCTCGACTCTGCTTTGCAAGCTCGCTCTTAAGCAAGCCAGAAGCGGTTCGCCATTCGGAATTGCTCCCACAACCGTTGAAATAAACCCTAACGACGAGTTCGGAGTCCAACACTTGGCTCGACTCTGCTTCGCAAGCTCGCTCTTAAGCAAGCCAGAAGCGGTTCGCCATTCGGAACTGCTCCCACAACCGTGGAAACAAACTCTAACGACGAGTTCGGAGTCCAACACTTGGCTCGACTCTGCTTCACAAGCTCACTCTTAAGCAAGCTGAAAGCGGTTCGCCATTCGGAATTTCTCCCACAACCGTTGAAACAAACTCTAACACACGAGTATCAAAGAGAGAAACGAACTTTTATTAAAGAGTACAACAAACGAAAACATTCAAGTTACAAGACCAAGCTACTACAACAAGGTGTTACAAAAATTCAAAAGCATAATACAACTCTTTCAACGATTCTTCGGGACGGGGACGCTTCGGTTTAGAGAAACACGAGGGCGGCGCCGCTTAACCTCTGAGCTCATCTCTACACCAACGAACTGAGACGCCTCTTCGGCGCTACCTATGACTGTGGCCTCAACCGAGGCTCCGCTAGACGAGATGGCCACGCCGCTCTAAGCATCGGCCGGGCTCCGCCGAACAATAGTTGGACGAGTCGCGAGCTCGTAGAAGGAGGTCCCCCTCTCACTCTCCTCGCGGGTACACGAAGTGCTTCGGACATTAACCCTCAAAGGCTGAGGTTTAAGGCGGGCGACTTCCTCCTCGAGTTCGATGATCCTATCCTTCAAAGCTTCGTCCTTCACAGATATCTTAAACCCGAAAGCTTCGCCGAGCCTGCGTCACCAGCACTGTCAGCTATGATGCGGCGAAGGTTGGTCACTTCAATGCTTTTGTCGACCGTAACCCTCCTTAATTGCTCGACCTTCGCCGTAAGCTCGTCACGCTCAGCCGTCAGTTTCCGCATTGCTGAAGTTAGCTCGTTTAACTCATCCTCCTTCGCTGAGAGCTCTTCTTCGGTTATTTGCAAATGGCGAATCTTTGCCAGCAGCTCGCTTTTCTCTCTCTCGATGCCGAACAACACCCTCCTGAGCAACTCCACCTCGCCCTCCAGATGAGCTTCGCGAGACCGCTTCCGTAGTTCTGCACGAAGGTGGGCTGCCTCAGAGTCCGAACAGAGTTCGACGATCTGAAAGAACGAAGCATATCAACACAAAAAGAAAAAAGACTAAAGGCACTACTCAACACTTGCCGAACTTCATAGAAATTCCAGGCCCAACACTTGGCCAAATTCCAAAAAAAAAAAAAAAAAACTGTCCCACACTTGGTCGAAACTCGAGTTCGGACGAAATTTCATTCATGGCAAAAAAGCGGTGGCCAGTCCGCTATAAGGCATTACAATGAAAGAAAAAGAAAAAAAAATTTTACGAATGCGAGGGGATCAAAGGTCCACCTGGGGCAGCAACTCGGACATAGGCGCCACGGCAGATGGCCCCTTGCCCCCCGTCGCCCCTGCTTGAGGGTCGGCTGCCACGGTCTCCGAAATGTCAGGCACCTCGCCGTAACGCTGCTCGCCCTCCTCTTCTCCTTCCTCCTCTTCGCCCGCCTCCTCGTCGCCTTCTACCTCGCTGCCGGGCCATAGCCGGTACCCCACCCTCTCGAAGTCAGGGACCCGAGCCTCCACATGGTTGAGCGCTCTCGCGTAAGAAAGCTCCATATTCTTGGCCATGTGGCTCTTCTCCTCGGCTTCGATCTCTTTCCTCGCCTTCTCCACCGCCTCGGCCTGTCCTGCCTTCGTCGCTGCGGCCCTCTCCTCGTCAACCTTGGCGACCTCCGCAGCGAGCTCCTCCTTCGCTCGCTCCAGGCCGCCTCGAGGTCAGCGACTCGAGCCTCCAGGGCCCTCCGAGCGGCATTGTTCCGCATCGAGCTGAATCACAGCCCTCGCCCTTTTCGCTCGGTCCTTATCACAGAGGGCCTTCAACTCCCTCTCCTGCTCGGCGAATTCTTGGACGAGGTGGCCGAAGTGACAGGTGGCCTGCAAAAAGTTGAGTTATATCGCAACGAAAGCCGAGTTGTGGACTTAAGAAATCTTCAGGAGGAATCAAGACTTACCGACCGAGCGATTTCGTAGGTATCGTCGCCGGTCGTCCCCGCCTTCAGGGCGGCTCGGTCCTTTGGGGTTGCAAGATATTTGACGGCCTGCATGCACATCTGCGAGTTGCCCAAAAAGCCGTTGTGGTTCTTCACCCGCCAGTCGGGGACGAACAGCTTCTTGTGGGCCTCGGTCAAGATCTGCTCGGCCTGAGGCATCAAGGGCGGAGCCTACAGTGCCAAAGCCGCCGAAATAGAGAAGGCCTCACTTTCCGGGGCAGATGGGGCAGGGGCAGAAGGGTCGGGGAGGACGGCCACCGACGGAGACGGTGCCCGAGTTAGCTCGGCGGCTATCGAGGGGGCCTTGGTAGGTCGGCCAGACGCGAGACCAGTGCTCGGCTTCTTCCTTTTCCTGCCATCAGCGACCTTGCTTCGCTCGGTCATCATGCCCATGAAATCCATCTTTGGCACCTCTGTTCAGAGCGAAAAAAGAAAAATTTAAAAGAATGTACAAGGCATTTGAAGAAAATAATTTACAGTGAGATGTCAGGAGCGTACTCGGGTTGATCGGACTAAGGCCCGACCCGTGTAGCATCTCCTCGGTCATCTCTCTCCAGCTCAACATCGGGAGAGCGATTAGTTTGGCTGCCACCTCCTCCTCGGCAGCCGTCAACACCGGGTCGACCCTCGCGAACTTTGGCACCTCTGCCTTCCACCGAGTCGGGATGCCCAACGGCGAGGGCCCCTTTAACAGAAAGAACTTCTCCTTCCAATTCTTTATCGAATCCGGATTTTCAATTAACTTAATGCCTCACCGGGGTGACAAGTAATAGCGAGGCTCGAGCTTCGTCATTCGGTTGATTCGATACAAACTCCGGAGGATGACGATGTCCGGCTCGACCTCGGCAATACGGCACTGAAGCAAGAAGGCAAGCACGTGGTGCCAAGTATTCGACATGAACTGCACTGGAGCAAGATAGTACCAATGAAGGACCTTCATGACGAAAGGGTGAAGAGGGAAGCGCAGACCAGCGTTTAAGGAGTCAAAGTCGAAGATGCACGTGTCCGGTGACAGATCGGTGTTCGCACGCATCCCTGGGCCGGGGAGGATCAGCCTATACTCCGGAGGGATGGCGAACCCCTTTCTGATCCGGAGAAGATCCCGCTCGGATAATACCGAAGCAAGATCATCCACCTTGGTGACCTCCCTCGGGGCGTTCTCCTCGTAAGTCGCCGAGCGACCAACAATCGCCTTCTCCAGCAAATTGCCGCTGTACTGCCTAATCCTGGCATGACCGGACAGCACGCCAGGGTACCGACCCGACTCGGGGGCTCGCCTCTCAGGCTCCACGATCTCCTCGACTATCGAAGACCGGGCCACTACTCTCTTCTTCTTCTTCTCGGCCGCGG